>PVJI01007985.1:0-74183 GCA_004026765.1 Micronycteris hirsuta
AATGTCAGCACACGTGTTGCCAAAGGTAGCCTTTCCGTGATGACAGCTAGGAGCACGTCCTTAAGGAAGCCAAGGGCATCTGCAGCTTTCTGGGTAAACCAGTTAGCTCTGTCACAGACAGCTAAGTCTCACACAGCGCTGGTGCTCAGGGTGCCACACCTCCTGGCCTGGAGGGGCAACTCAAGGTGTGTGTACCCATGCATGACAGTGGGAGGGAGAAAGGGAAGGACAGAGCATAGGGAGAGCCAGAAGAATACAGGGTCCAGGTCCTGGGCAACAGCTCAACCTCAGTTCATCACAGCAAAAATGCCTTTTCCTAGATTTTCCTTTTGGTCACTTCTCTCTGAAGATACTCAGAGCTGAAAGTATTTATAAATGCTCCTTGACATTCCAGGGAAAAAGAGAAAAGAAAGAAAGGAAAGGAAAGGAAGGAAAGGAAAGGAAAGAGAGAGAGAGAGAGAGAAAAGAAGAAAGGAAGGAAGGAAGGAAAGAATGGAGGGAGAGGGAGAGAGCAAGAGGAAGGAAGGAAGGAAAGAAGGAAGGAAGGAAGAAAGAAAGAAAAGAAGGAAGAAAGAAAATCAGGAAATTCCCAGAATTCAGCCATAACACTTTTCACATCAGAACTCAAACAAAATGTGTGCTTCCAGGGACCCAGGAATTAAAGTTAAATTTGGAAAGATGATGAGGAAAGAAATGCCTGACCTTGTCCCCTGAGTCCACCCACCCATGACACACACCCATCACTGAACGTCCCCTTAGCCCAAGGCTTAAAGGACAAGCGTCTCGTTTTGCTCGATACATGTCAAACGATCGCAAGAATGTCCTGTCCCTCAGTTCCTACCTCTTCGGCCGTGGTCCCAGGGTCGTTTCTCTCTGGCTCTGGCATCACCTGCTACAGATCCATCATCTCTCCTTGGGAAGCCGAGCTGCTGATCAGGGAGGGGTGCCGAGGAAGGAAGGGGAGGGCAGCACTGAGATCAGCGACGTGGGGAGGGGATGGTCTCTGACTCAAGCACTTGGTTACAGGGAAAAGGATGTTTTGCAATTTTGGGCTTTAATTTCCAGAAGCAGAACAGGAAATGTCCACTGGGGCTGGGAGCTCAAGAGAGAAATCGACTGTAGCCTGCCTGCAGAGGGGGATCTTTGAGAGCTCTCTCTCCCGAGGCCTGTCTGGAATTTAAAGCTCTGTCTGAGTTCTGGTGGCTTCCCCCCTTACTCTTTCCTCTGGCCCGCCTTTTTTTTTCTTAATGGAATGTCAGTTTCATTCCTGACATGCTGGAAAAATTTTCCTCTGCCTAAACTTGGCTCAGGAACACCCCCTCCTTGTGAGAGAATTTCTCCTGTTACACAGTTCAGCTTTTTTTTTTTTTTTTTTCTAAGAGAGCTATTTGTTTTGTCAACTTTTGTGCTAGGGACATTTTTTATGGACTTCTACCCCCTCCCCCAAGAACTTCTGAATTCCAAGAAATATACACACCCACATCCCTCTTGACTATTTCCCCCCCTTCTAATGAAAAAAAATAACGATAACAATAATAATAACTAGTAAGAGGTCGCAGTGAAAATGTCCTTAAACTATGGGCTCAGAGGGTCCTGTCCAGGTCAGACTTCTGCGTGTGCCCACCTGGGCCAAAGTGCAGTGGGTGGTGTGTGCGAGGAGGGGTAATGATTCTCTTCAAGGCCTCCTCTTAGTTCCAGGTCTTTCTATGATGGAAACATAGGAATTGACTACGTTTCCTAAACAGGACCCAGTTCCAAGTTACAAACTCTGCCTCCTTGTGACTCCTGCCCCCATCGCCCCCTGCCGCCCCAAATGAGGCTGGAACGCTTGTGATTTGATTCTTGAAGGTTCTGGGGTGGAGGTATGGGGGGTGAGGACATCGGAAAATGCAGTTGTTGGTTATTGTCTGGAGGGTGGCGTGTCTGTGAGTGGTCAAATGCTACCACAAATTGGGGGTCGTTAGGGTACTTGTTGACCCCTGCAATAAAACTGGGTCATTCTCACAGTGCTAATTAGAGATGTGTTCACAACAGGAAATGACAGTGCCTCCTCTGTTCTATTTCTTTTAAAAGGTGGGTAATAAAGAAATTAATAGTGTAAACAAGATTATAAGAAAAAAATTTGCCCATTCGTCAAATTAGAAAGTTTCAAATGTTTTAGAGATATCCTTAATTTCAAAAATTACACTGAGGCTAGTCATTTTTAGATTGTCGATTTGATGTACTGATTTCATATCATTTTTTATCCAGTTGGTAAAGCAAGACTGACCTAGGTGATGTTTTTCTGTTCTAGCTTGGGTTTTGTACCTGAACTTGAAAGTGATTGAAAGGCATTCATGTTCCAAAATTTAGAGATTCTATCATTTAAAAGTCATTTTAGTGTGGAAATAATCCTGATAAAATGTAACCCATCATTAAAAGTATTTAACTGGATGCCTATTTTTAAACATATTTAAACAAATGGTAAAATAAAATAGAACGTCCTCGCTTGGTGTTTGCCTGCAAATGGTGTCGAGAATCATACTCTACTCACACAACTCCACTCCAGGAAGACAAAAAACCCAATTTAAAAAAATGGGCAAAAGACTTGAACAGGCACTTCTCCAAGGAGGACATACAGAGGGCCCAGAGACATATGAAAAGATGCTCAGCATCACTAGCCATCAGAGAGATGCAAATTAAAACCACAATGAGATACCACCTCACACTGGTCAGAATGACCATCATAAACAAATCAACAAACAAGTGTGGGAAAGGATGCAGAGAAAAGGGAACCCTAGTGCACTGTTGGTGGGAATGCAGACTGGTGCAGCCACTGTGGAAAACAGTATGGAATTACCTCAGAAAAGTAAAAATGGAACTGCCTTTTGACCCAGCAATTCCACTGCTGGGATTATACCCTAAGAGTCCTGAAACACCAATCCAAAAGAACCTATGCACCCCAATGTTCATAGCAGCACAATTTACAATAGCCAAGTGCTGGAAGCAACCCAAGTGCCCATCAGCAAATGAGTGGATCAAGAAACTATGGTACATTTACATGATGGAATTCTATGCAGCAGAGAGAAAGGAGCTCCTGCCTTTTGCGACAGCATGGATGGAACTGGAGAGCATTATGCTAAGTGAGATAAACCAGGCGGTGAAAGACAAATACCATATGATCTCACCTTTAACTGGAACATAATCAACAAAAGAAAAAAGCAAACAACATAACCAGAGACATTGAAATGAAGAACAATCTAACAATAGCCAGAGGGGAGGAGGAGGGGACTGTGGGGAGAAGGGCTTTCAGGAACTACTATAAAGGACACATGGACAAAACCAAGGGGGAGGGTGGAAGCAAGGGAGGGAGGTGGGTTTGGCTAGGGTGGCGGGGGAGTGGTGGTGGGAAAATGCAGACAACTGTAATTAAACAACAATAAAGTAATTTATAAAAAAAAAAGAATCACACTCTGAAAAGAGGTAGGCAGATTGAGTCTGTCTGATATCTAAAAATAGACAACACATGTTTTTAAAAGATTGATCATGCCCCCAGTTGAGGGCAAAAATCACAGACTTGAAGACTGTGCAGCTCAGTGGGCACAGCTCACCACAAGGGTGTGGGCACATTGCCAGCCAGAACTGGTAAAGTGGCATTTCTAATTTTCATCTTGAGAGCAAGATTCACTAGACTAGTCAGCTCTTTTTACTTGCTAAACTAGCTGCTCTGATATTATGAATGGGGGTATCAGCATAATGATCTCATATTGGACAGCAAAAGACAGAGCTGAAGGTGAGGTGAAAACCTAGTCTTTTTAAGGTGAAATCTAGACAGTGTTTCACAAAAGAGCGAAGCTTGGATTGGCTTGCAGAAGCAGGAGCATAATCAATTTAACTGCCTACAGAACATTGACTGAGTTCCTACTGTGTGTGCCAGGCCTATCCGCGTCCTTCTCAGATGAAAACAATTTTAATACAACAGCTCTGTAAGGTATTATTGCCGTCATTATATGGACATGGAGCTAGGGTGCTGGGAAATATATTTTGCAATTTTACCTGTCAGTGTTAAAATTGTTGCTGATTTTAGTTCTTAAGAAAGACTCATTTTATTCATGCTGCCTGTCTAGTCTCCCAACCCCCCACCATGTTTCGTGTTAGAATCGCAAACATCATCTATTCACGTATTCCAGCCAATAAGCAGGAACTGCACATCTCGGACTGGGACAGGAGATGAGTGGTCCAAGCTCCGTCCTGGGATGTTTTTAATCTAGGAGGGGAAGGACATAGACATACCTGTGTTATTTTATGCAGCAATTCCCCTCCTGGATGCACACCCAAGAGAACTGAAAACACATGCCCACACAAAAACCTGCACACGAGTGTTCACAGTAGCCTTTTACAGAATAGCTGCCGTGCAAATGACCCGAATATCCACCATCTGATGAAATGATAAACAAAATGTGATATTGCCATACTATAGAAAATAGTCATAAAAAGGGATGAATACATACTACAGAATGGGTGAGCCTTGAGTACATTATACTAAGTGAAAGGAACCAGTCACAAAACACCACATATAATTTCACTTATATGAAATGTCTGTAATAGGCAAATCCATGGAGACAGAAAGTAGATTAGTGGTTGCCAGGGGCTGGGGGCGGGGTGGTGTGTCAGTAGCAGGAACTTGAGGGTTCATAGATAGTTAAAGGGTGTGGGGTTTCTTTGGGAGATGATGAAAAGCTCTAGAATTGATTGTGGAATAGGTGCACCACTTTGGGAATATAATAAAGCCTACTAAATTGTATACTCTAAAAGGAATGAGAATTTTTAAAAATTTTTATTTATTTAGAGAGAGGGGAAGGGAGAGAGAAAGAGAGGAAGAGAAACAACAGTGTGTGGTTGCCTCTCACGTGCCCCCAACTGGGGACCTGGCCCACAACCCAGGCTGTGCCTTGACTGGGAATTAAACCCGCGACCCCTTGGTTCACAGGCCGGCACTCAGTCCACTGAGCTGCACCAGCCAGGGCAAAGGAATGTAAACTTTATCTACATAAAGCTATTATAAAATAATACAAATACCTGATAAAATGTATACCTGTTTATTTTGTAACCCACCTTAACTTCTAAAGTACCATGTTCCATATAGCTTTTTATTTCCTTGAATAATTCATTTCGAGGTTTTATTTTGAGAAATTCAAGACACTGAGAAGAGAAAAGACGATGTAGGAAATTCAAGGAAAGTGTCATTTCTTATAGGAACAAATTATTCTGCATATTGTGATATGTTGACCATCTTCCTTCTTTAGGGAAACAAATATCCTCAAGCTCTGTCTTCTACCAAAATTCATACTCGGTAGATTTTAAAGGTGTAATTACACTGAGATTTAGAAGCCTGACAATGATTATACACATTTAATTAATGAACAAGTGTTTGAGTGTCTTAGGGTAATGAAATACATTTATCTAATTTTTTCTCTTTCGGAAATGACCAAACCCCCTTTATATTCCAGGTACTCTGAAAGGTGCAGGAGCTAGGAGTGTGCAGAGGAAGCAAGCAAAGAAACAAATGCAGTAGGCAGCTCCAGGTGCTGTGATAGAAGGTACCAGTACGATAAGGGCGCAGAGAGAGCCAGAAGTGCATTACGTGGAGAACAGCTGGTTCTGCACGTGGTGACTGACAGGTACTGAGAAGGGTGAAACTGGCACTTTTACTCTAGAATTCCTGGTAAGTAGAAGTTTCATTATCCTTGTTGTTATTACGACGGACGGGTTGTGTACGGGTAATTTAGAAGCAGCTTCCTGGCTTCTGAAATGTGATTGGACAGTTACCGAAGGAGAAGACAATTCAGCCGCTCATCTTAAGAATCCATTACAGTATTGGGACAAACTCCGTTTCTCCGCGCGCGCCAGATGTCGTTCCTGCATATGTCCAGCAGATGGCAGCATTGCTCTCTTACCAAACTTGGTCTTCCAGATTGCTCAAGGCAGGGGAGCTTCAGAACCCGCTGCGAGGAGACGGGAGCCCAGAAGTGCGCAGTAGAAAGTGCGTGGGCTTTGGGGTTGGCTGAAGCCGTGTCTTCATCCGGACTCTTTGCCTTAGTGGAGTGATCGTGGGCACAGTACTTCAGGTCTCTGAACCTCGGTGCCTCTTCCAAAAAATGAGGATTTCATACGCGCAGTCTCATATCCACCATTTCCAAAGTCTCGCGTTCTGGAGACCAGAAGCATTTCGTACCTCACTCGGCAGCAAGACCTGGCCTAAACTGATCTGCGGTTATGTATATTCCTACTTGTTGTGGATATTCTTATATTTTATTGCGAAAAGGATTTGTGTGCTTCCTTGCAAGGTGCTCCTCTGCCCACTGGGAGTTTGAGCTAGTAAAACATATATTATGCAATATTATCTTTCCAACATCTGAAAAAGACCGGAATCCTGAGGCATGCCTGGCTTTTAGGCTAAGAGATTGAGGGCCTGCGATGCCGACTGCAAGGGTGTGGTAAGGATGGAAGGAGGTGCGTTGTATAAAGCACCTGGCACACCTTTACCTCTCAGGGGCCCCTTTCTCTCCCACCTGAACCATCAGATTTGGGGACTGCAAAATAAGAGAAAGCCCAGGGGAAAGAAAAGGCAAAGAATTCCTCTTGATACCTTCATATCATTCATTCATACAACTAAGATTTACTAAGCATCTACTATGTGCCAGATACTTTGTGATTAATGCCAGGCTTATAGTTCACTGTTACACTTGTGCCCTCCTTAGGGGTAAGCTCAGAGATTGTCTTGCTTGCGTTCCACACATTACTCAGGTCACAGGGTCACTGGGTGCGGCAAAAGCAAGATGCAGAAGGAGGTGGCTGCACCAGATACTAAGGAAAGACATGAGAAAGGTCCTGTTCCTAGGACTTGGCCCACACTGTGACTACTTTTTGCACCCATTTCTAAGCTTTTCATACCATCTTTGATTTTTCACTCCAGAGAGTTCACCTGGTTAATCTTCTACCCTGGAGGAGGGTTGGCTGATGGAGTCAGAGGTCCAAAGATGGACTTCAAATGCAGCTCACCTCCAGGCAGTGCATAGCAGAGAGTCCGGGAATCGCACTCTGCTGCAGATTAATGTCTGCTGTAGACTCACGACTGCTGCACTGAAGGTAATACCTGGCTCTGCCCACGTCACTGTCTTCTGGTCTCCGGCTTCTCCCTCCCTGCTTGTCTACGCTCCAGTAATATCAAGGGCTTGCAGTTCTCCAAACACACCACATTCGGCCTTCCCTCTTTGCCTTTGCACATGCTGTTCCCTTTGCCTGAAACTGCCTTTGCCATGCCTCCTTCTTTCCTGTTTAATTCCCGGTAGTTCCTCAGCACAGCCCATGGCTCAGTTGCTTGAGATACGTTACCTGCCCTTCCTTTCCTGGCAGGCCCGAGTCATCCCTAGTGACCCTGTGCACATGGCCATCACGGCACTGAACACGCTGCACCAGAGTTGTCAGGGTCGGTGCTTCCCCGACCCTCACCCCACCCACCAAGCGCATGCGCTGGCAGCACCGCGAGGGCTTACCCTGTTCTTCTCTGTGTCCTTAAACCACTGGGCTGGCTGCTCAGGTGACTGTTGGTGGATTGACTGAATGGCAGTGAAGATTGATGTTACTGAATTTATGAAAGAGCTCTGAGCTCTTGGGACACATTGGAAAGTGACATAAATCTGCGCTCACTGCAAGAAGGAATTGGAGATCTCTTTTAATGTCAGGCCCTCACCCTGCACGACCCATTGCTTCATCCTTGGGAAAGAGATCTTGCTTGTGGGAAGCACACTGGGCTGGGGCTCAGGACCCACGTCTGTCACTAGCCAATTGTGTGATCACATCATTGACCGTCACATAGCAGCTTAGCCTCCTTCTCGGGGTCCCGAAGAGAGCCAGAGCAGCTGCTCCCAGAAGTTCTAATCTCCTGTGGCTTTACTTGAGTGCACGGAGCTGTGGGTTCACTGAACACATGATGACATCTAACTTAACTTGCTAGCTCTACAAGTAGCACATATATGTGTATGTGTGCCCAAGTTTGTACATGGACAGGAGTGTGGGTACGGGTGCCAGCAGTGTGGTTGGTGGCCCATTGGAAGAGTGCCACTCAAACATTCTACCTTTACAGACCGCATCCTCCTCTGTCCTCAGGCAGTCTCCTTCTAACATTCAGATACTTCTGGGTCTCACCTTTTTACCGTAAAATTATAGAATTTCAAGGCTAGAAAGGAGTTTAATAGATAATAGCTCAGTTATCTTGTCAAAACCTTGCAGGGGCCCTGGTTGGTATAGCTCAGTGGATTGAGCACCAGCCTGTGAACCAAAAGGTCACTGGTTCAATTCCCAGTCAGGGCATTCGTGGGTTTCAGGCCAGGTCCCCAGTGAGGGGTGCGTGAGAGGCAACCACACATTGATGTTTTCTCTCCTTCTCTTTCTCCCTCCCTTCTCCTCTCTCTAAAAATTAAGAAAATCTTTTTAAAAATGTCCTTGCCAGGGTGGTTGATGGCCAACTGAGTGGGCCAGGCTGTGACAGGTGCCCGGGTAGGAAGGCCCAGTGACTCCTGCAAGCTGCCGATACGGAACAAAGAGGGTAAGTAAAAAAGAAATTCCTCCTACCTCTTAGTTTTTCATGTAGCCATTGTCAGTAATGCAGGCACTTCTACGAAAGCAGAACTTCTGTTCCAGATACAAGGTATGCCCCACTCCCCATTCTGCTCTCTAGGCCTCCCTCCACCACACGGCAGTCACTCAAACAGAGGCCTGCCAGCGTTCTCTTCCCAACCTCGAACACCTGGTCCTGTCTTCTCTTCCTGCAAACCTGTTCACGATCTGACAACTTCCCACAAACTTCACTGCAAAACCCCAATCAAAATCCGTTTAAAGCCCTCCATGGCTTCCCACAGTCATATAGGAAGATCAGAATGGCTCACCATGTCACAAGGCCGCCGCCCCCCTCCAGCCTCTCGTTCCAGCCTGTGCACACCCGCCTTTCTGTCCCTTCCACGTGCCGAGCGTTTTACTGTTTCAGGACCTTTGACGGCATCACTGCCTCTTCCTCTGAATCTTCATGCACAAGCCCACCCCTGACGTTAGCGGGCCAGACCCAGGAGGCCCACAGACCGCTGAAAACCGTTACATAAGACACTTTCTTTCCTCTTACCAGATGCCTTCACAATGACAAAACTGAAAAATTTGTGTACATGTGTGGCTTTTATGACTATGAGTTTGTGAGATATAAAGGACAATTGAATGTAATTATTATTGTGCATATTTGAGTGTTCTCTTGGGATATTTAAATAAGTAACAGACAGACATTATTCATAACTGACATATTTCTTTCACAAAAATTTATTTTTGGTTTTCACTTAAGTGAAATCAGGAGAAAAAATCATTTTCAAATAATTGTGTTTTATTGAGATGAATAATATAAAAGATATTTTAAATGTTACTGTCTTCAAGTGTACAAAATTTAAATATATTATCTTTGAAAACATAACTGAAAGTAATTATCAAAAATAAAAAGCTAAAATGTTTTCATGTGTGCTTTCAACAGTCATTTTTCTCAAACAATTAAAGTGATTTAAAATTAAATAAATGCATACTAGAATTAGTGAATACAAATATTTTAACTTAGAATTATTTATATAAGAGTGAAGAAATTTTTTGGAAAATTTATCTAAATTATATTAAATATTCTTATTAACAAAATGAATCTCAGTATTAGTGTTCAATGTTCATGTGGTCGTCAAAGTAAAGAATCCGTTTGCTGTAAGCATCTTACATCTTGATTGGCACACCTATGAATTTAAGGGAAATATGAATTATTGAACAGTATAAATGGTCCCCACACGCCATGTGCATGTGTTGCAAATGCCACTCGCATTCCTGAGCACCTCCGAAACCAAAGAAGAGCAACAACAGCAGCAAAAGAGATGGGAGCTCAGGACCCTGGGAAACGACTCCTTCAGCCGTCATGTACTGCAGTAACGCCGCCTGAGAAGAAGGGCACACCAAACTCAGCAGTCTTTTCTCTCACCTTGGCCCTCTGCCGCACTCACCCTCTTTATACTGATTTTTGACTGGATGCAGAGGTGGAAATGCAGAGGTGGAAAAGCATTTCTCTGGAGCCCAAGCAGCATTAACTAATGAGGATGCTCACAGTCTTCTCACACAGGGCCCAGGGCAGGGGCCCCTGTTGCCTTGGTCCGAGGGTAGTTCTGTGCAGAAGGTCACTTCCTTCCTGGCCTTGCAGACAGAGAGGCCTTCCCTCTATGCAGAGTTTTTTTTTCGAAACATCAAATCACCCAGGTGACTCAGCCCCCCTACAGCCTGGGTTTGGCACCCTGAGACTTCTGGCTTTTCCCAAAACTTAAATTACCTTTGAAAAGGAAGAGATTTCAGACTGTGGATGAGAGTCAGTAAAATGCGACAGGGCAGCTGATGACGACTGGAGAACTGTGTGAGGTCCCAAGGTGCCTACTTTGAAGGGAGCTGAGGCATCACTGTCATACGTATAATGTTTCTTGTATCTTGTGTCTTCTTCAATAAATGTCTCTATTTTTCATATTACCTGGCTGGATCCCTTCTGGACAGACCTCATATTATTGCCCTCCACCATGGTTTTTGTCACGTCTACTGTATATACTCGGCCCTTACAAGAGAGTGTGGCACATGATAGGCCTCAATAACTACTTATTAATAATTAAACATGTCCAATCTCATAATTCTAGAAGTCCTATAGCAATGTACATTTACTTATATGATGCTGGTTCACCCTTATGTAGTTCCTGCTCACTCACGCCCACAACCTGTGAAGTACAAATGGCTCGACTGTTCCTGGCTAAGAAAGGTTTGGAGGTTTGTCACTGTGAGCATGTGTAGAGCTGGGGCTTGAAACCAGTCTCCTGACCATAAAATTAGGATTTATGTACCGCTGGAGTGAAGAAGGGGCCTTGAAACATATACCCCTGGTGAGTGCCATGTGCATTTCTTCCTCTAGAGGGCAGTGGCTGCACACGTATGGGCACTTGACTGATGGGCTGCCCTAGAAGGTAGTGACGGGTGCCCACATCTTCACCCAGATTCTGGAAGACCCTCGAGACAGTCCGATCACACCAATGCTGCCCTACCAGTGCGATAGATCTTACTACCTCTCCGTGTTTCCAGAGAGTCAGAATTTCCTGGTAGAAACCCCCCTGCCCCCACCTGCCTTTGCCCATGTTTTTCCAAGTAGAAAGTTAGAACTTAAAGCCAATACATCTCTGCTCCTTTCTGCTTTGGGATACCTTATTACCAGTGTTTCTCAGTCTTCACACTACCGACATCTGGGGTTGGAAAATGTTTTGTGGTGGAGTGTGTCGTAGGCTGTCCAACAGCATCCCTGACCTCCGCCAGTTAGCTGCCGAGAGTACTCACTACCCACCACCAAACACACACACACACACACACACACACACACAATTGTAACAACCAAAAATGTCTACAAACATGGCCAATGTCCCCGGGAAAGAAGGGGTGAAATCACCCTCCCACCCTGGCTTGAGAACCACTGTCTCATCATTGTAAATAACCAAAAGCCAACGGCCCGTGGAATAAATGTCATGGAGTCTAGTGGCTTCAGGACGCTGCTGAGGAGGAATTCACAATGTTCTCAGTACAGGATCTCACGATTTCCCTGTAAACTTTTCTTCCAGTGACATTTAATGTTTTACCATCGCCAAATGGCAATCATTTGCAAATTAAATGGTGTTTATCCTCCTGGCTATGAACTCTAAAAGGCGTGCAGGGAATTTGTGTGTGTGTGTGTGTGAGTGCACAGTTCTTAGACCCTGGGAGTCATCCATCTGCCTTTTATTGTTGTTGGTCCTCTCCGGGCCTCCTCCTCTACCAGACAGGCTTAATAACTGGCAGTCACCACACTGCAGGGCAAGGCTGTCGCAGCCACCTCCGCACCAGAGGAATCAGACATCCACACAGCTCGCCGGAGCCGTCGCTTCTTTTGTGTTCTCAGGCAGACTGCAGTTTTTTCTCTTGGCTCTCCCTGAAGGAAGAGAATCTTAACACATCATGTGGCTGCAAATGGCTTCATATAAGCTGGAAAGAGAAGTAAACAGGAAGAAGTTAACAGCAAAGGAGAAATAGAAATGATCAGTCAATGAGACTGTTCAGTGCCCCCTAGGCATTTTTGGGGAAAGCTGGGCTGCATTAATCAGGCCTGGGCATCCAGGCCCGGAGCAGAGCTGCAGGGAGCCGGCCAGGGGAGTGAGTGCCAAATCCCTTTGCGGGCCAAAGATGGTCCAGGAGAGGCAGCACAATGCGGCCCACATGCGCGCGTGAGAACCATCACAGCCCAGTTGCAGAACATGCGAGCCAATCTTGCCTCCTTTCTTGGACTCGGATGAAAGGCTGCACTGCGAGCGGAGAACACAATTGCCCTGGCATTCCCGCCCCACATCTGGCTGCTCTTGTACACCCTAGATTTTCACATTCACAGAGAACAGCCCCCTGTGTTCTTTATTTTTCCTTTTTTTAAAGTTATTGATTCTAGCGGGGGAAGGAAGAGAGAGAGAAAGAAACATCACTTTGTTGTTCCACTCATTTATGCATTCATTGGCTGCTGCTTGCATGTGCCCTGACCGGGGATCAAACCCACAACCCTGGTGTATGGCGATGACACTCCAACCAACCGAGCTAGTCCGCCAGGGCCCCACTATGTTCTTGAGATAAGCCAGGCACTGTGTCTCAGAATCCACTTCTTGGGACCCTGGCCACCCTTCCGGCCACCACCCAGTGCCCATGGCTGCCGTGCCCAGTGCTCTGACCCAGCAGCACCCCTCCAACAACAGGGACCACTGCAGGGTCCGGTCTTTAAGCCCTGATCCATCCTGCTGCAGTCTTCCCTGAAAACAGTGTCAAAGAGAATTTGGGGAATAATACCGTGAGTTCTTCGACATCAGTCTGAAAGGGAGGCCTCCCAAAGCCGAGAGAGAGAAAGAGAGACACCAGGTTCTTGGTGTCTCGTATTGCAAGGAAGGCCAGATTGTGCAGACAGAGAGCTTTTTCTTTTCTTTTCTTCCCTTTCCTTTTCTTTTTTTAAAGATGTAGGAGATGACAAAGTAGTTTGGGGTCAGAAGGGTAAGAAACATATTTTGCACCAAGCCTACCTGGAGGAGGCAGGGTCTGTAACGTGTAGAACACTATGACTAAAACCCAACTCCCTCTCCAATCCAAATTCCTCTGGTCTACTTATTTTGTCACAGATGATACTCCAAGTCCAAACACGGAAGCGGCTGGAGACCAGAGATGTCCATACCAGAGGCTCAAGTACGGATGGTGGGGACACTTGGAAGGAGGCCCCGAGAAGACTCAGATTACTCATGATGTAAAACAGCAGGACGATAGTGGAGCACTGACCTTGGTGCTTCTGAACTAGAGTCTTAAGCAGGTTGTTTTCCAACACTTGACACCCTTGTGACGAGCCCGACCCAAGAACAGAGATCCTGACCAGGTGTGTGAAAGTGGCTGGTGTCCAGCTTCTATTTAAGCAAAGGCTCACCTTCCTGGAAACACTCTTGCTGTCTGGCCCTGGCCGCTGTAGCAGAACCACTTGCAGGAAGCAGCCCTGGCTGCCCTCCCCACTCACTGCATAAGGAGAGGGCCCAGGAGGGGCCACAAGACCTCCAGCCAAGGCTTGGACTTCTCAGTTTTAGCTGATTCCCCATCTCCTCAGCAGCCAGTCCCACCAGGCAGCGAGCACTCACGCATGGATAAGCTGGACAACAACCTGGACACGTATGTGGTAAGCACAGATACGCATCTGCTGAGTGGGAAGGATCTGTCTGTATAACTTCCATTTTCCAGGTAAGCTAAGTGCTAAGACTTGACCCAGCTGGGCATCACGGACAATGAGTATAAATCGGTGAGCCTCTGCCATGTGTCTGGGCTGTGCTTGGCTCATTAAAGAAGCCCAAACATGGCTCTGTTCTGGCTTCTCTGTGGTTGCAGCCTTGCTCAACTCACACAACTGACAAACGTGTAAGGCTGAGACCATACCGTGAGGTCCAGTGACCATTCTGGCCCCCAGTGAGCTCAAGCCTGAACATTTAGGTGGCGCTCTGGCACTTTGTGCAATAATACCTCACATTGCTGTTTAATTTTTCTTTTATGTCCTTGGTCATCCATTAGGGTATAACCCCTCCAGAGTAGGAAACACAGCTGACCCTTCTTAGAGTCTCATCTCCTCTCTCTCTCTCTCTCTCTCTCTCTCACACACACACACACACACACACACACACACGCACGGCTCCCTGCACAGTGCTGCACACACAGTTAGGTGCTCGTTAGGCTGTTCCTGAATGCTCCAGTAAGTTAATCGTGTGGAACAGAAGATAATTGCAGCAAGCGTTTGTGTTGGGGACAAGCTGGGCGGGCGGCAGGAGGGGTAGGAAGGAGACGTAATGGCAACGCGAGAGGCAACAGGCAGTAAACAACGGCGGTTCTTCATTTTTTCTTTTTGAAAGTAGTGATTACAGATAACATTGAAGGATTATAAAAGTGCACATATTCATTATAGAAAATTTGTAAAATAAAGAAAAACATAATGAAGAAAATTTAAACCCCAGGTAACTTGACTCCCAGACATTCCTAAACACACAGAATATGTGATTATGAAGTGTAACGCGTGTTAGGAGGGAACAGACAAGGAGGGGAATCAATAACGGGGCCTCTTGGAAGGTGCGGCACTTACGCTCACACCTGAGGATGAGCGGAGGTTATGCAGGTGAAGAGAGGGAGGAAAGGCCTAACAGGCAGGTACGTGTTACAGAATGTATTTTTTAAAGAAGGTCAATCATAATTCTCAAATATAAAGCGAACATGTGCCGAATGTTGTATTTAACTCAATAATTAATGAAGGCACCAGTGAGATGTTGCACTTCATTCAAAGGAGAACAAAGTACCAACCTTATCGATCGAGAATGCTGCAGTGAGATATAAGTTGATGCCAAGTCGGGTGGAGGAAAGTCACCTGTCCCTCCCCAGAACAGAATTCACCAGCATATGGAAAATGATCATTTGCATTTCCTCCGTTATCTACAGCTTATGGAGTTGTAAACTAGCTCGGAGAAAATGAAAAATGGAAATAACCAGGATGAGTAAGCTCATCAGAACACCCCTGAAATTTTTCTCCATATTTCAGAGTCACTCACGGTTTTTCTTGACACGTATAAATGCCCTCGGAAGGGAAAGAGGAGCGTGGCTGGGGTGTGATGAGCAAGGGGGAGAGTGGGTTGGGACAGGGGTCACGCTGGACCTTCCTGTTTGTATCTGCCTTTTCCATTTAATGATGTAGGAGGAACGTTTCTCCATCCCATCGAATATCCTTTTGAAGTGTGAGTTTTTAATGGCCAAACTGTGTTGCCTTGTAGTGGACTCATCATAACGTATTTACAAACCACCCTCACTCTTGTTCATTTAAATTGTTCTCGCTAAGTATTCTTAAAAAAAAAAAAGATTTTATTTATTTATTTTTAGAGGGAAGGAGAAAGAGCGGAAGAGAAAATTTGATGTGAGACAGAATCATTGATCAGCTGCTTACCATATGCACCCTGACCGGGGACTGGCCTGCAACCCAAGCATGTGCCCTGACCTGGAATCGAACCAGCAACCTTTGGCCTTGCAGTACAATCCTCAACCAACTGAGCCACACCAGTCAGGGCTCACTTAGTATTCTTGTACATGACTCTTTGTTCTTACATAGCTCTGATTATTCCCTTGGGATCGATTTCCATAAGTAGATGCTGTAGATCACAGATATTTTAAAGGTGTTTGATTAACAAATTGTTTTCAAATGAAATGTTTTGAGAAAATATTGAGGTGTGAGGAGGTGAAGGCTCTGAGATTGCCTAGAAGGGCAATGTATTAAAGAGGTGAGAGGTGGGAAGGGTCTGGCCTAGGGGAGAGCGGCCGGGTGGAGAGGAGGGTCAGAAGGGAGAAGGGTCAGCAGCAGCAGCAGCTGCCATCTGGGAGGCCGGGAGTGTAGAGTAAAAGTGGGTGGAGGACATGGTTTCGAAGCTTTGGGCTTGCGTTTGTCTTAGACACACATGGGAAATGAGCCTACGTGAAAAAGAAACTAACTTGAGGGAAGAAGACACATTTATTTTTAGACATGGAAGGTGTGGAAAACCACAGAGCATCCAGGAGCGTAGAGGCAGAATCTGCGCTAGAGAGGTTGAACTGGGAGCCGTACAGAGACCTGCTGGTTCAGACCAGGAGAGAGGGGGTGCCTCCGTGAGAGGAGCCCTGGCAGAATACTCACACTCCTGGGCGTGCTTGGAGGACCCAGCAAATAAACAAGGAGGAGAGAGGAAGATAAGAAAGGGTGTCCATGAAGTAGGTAATTAACAATGTCAAATATTGCCACCAGGTCAGAAAGGATGAGCACTAAGGAAAAAAACCCCAAAACCCATTGTGTTTGGCCTAAGAAAGTCATGGCAACCTCAATGAGAGAAATTTCAATAAAACTGTGGGGGTGGAAGTCAGCGGTTAAGGAAATAGGAGATGGAGGCACGGAGTGTTGGCCACAGCATGGAGAATTTTGGCAGCGAAGGGAAGAGAAAAGTCTGGAAATTAGCTAGAAAGGAGGAGAGTCCAGCATTATTTTGTGTACGTGTCTTGTTCAGATTCCAACCCAGCAGCTTCCGTCCTGCTTCCCACATCCCTACCACAGTTTCCTTTGCTCAGTGTTAGATCCCAAGTATTTTCTAACCTCAGGGATATGATGTGGCTTCATATGACAAGCACTTAACACAGAGCCAGACACATAGTAAGTGCTCAGTAAGTGCTATTATTGATATTATTTTTATTAAGAGTCTTTAGAAACCCAATATGCAAACAAACAGGAAGAACAATATACGAGGGAGAGGTAGAGTGAGACTAGGGATGAGATGAAGCTCTGTCCTTAGCATAATGGACCATTTCTTTTTTCTTGGCCTTAATTCTAGATCTATTATTGATTTAATTCTAGATATACTGTTTCTACATAAGATGTCCCAAGGAGCCTGCGTTTTGTCAGTTGGCATGTATGTAGCTTTGAGACTCTCCTCAAGGATTTCTTCCTGCATTTTCCTTCATTGCTTTGGGGTCAGCCTGAGTCTAAGGTCTGGCCCTGCCCCTTGGAACTATGGAAGAGAACAGAGGAAAACTCCCCAAGGGACAGGATTGGGGAAGAGAATGTGCAGAGAGGAGCTAAGCAAATGCCAAACATGTGAGCCACTTGCAGCAAATGCAAGCGAAAGACAGAGGAGCCCAAGGGCCCATGTGTGCAGAAAGGGACTGAGTGCAATCACAGCCGCTCATCAGCAGGGAGGATCTGAGCGAGATCAAAAGCCCAGAGAGTTCTGTGTGCCAGACAATAGTGTGGGCCGAGGAGCAGAAGGGGCAGGTCTGACTTTTCCTGTAGAGAGATGACAGAATTAATCCATACTGCACTGAGACTGTGCAGAGAAGATGCAAGTAGTTTATCATGTCTAGGACTTTGCTGGCCTTTCCCCTGAGCCAATTTCATCCACTGGTTAGAAGGCAAAAAAAAAATAAAATAAAATAACTAACTGCCCAACCCACTTTAAAGCTTCAATTACTTAAACAGTCCCTTTGGGTAGAGTAAGGTCACTTGTTATAAAAATGCTCCTCCTCCTCCGTCTCATCCTAAGATAGTTTCTGGGGTACAGAGGAAGAGCCGTGTGCGGCTTACACAAGGGTCCTGGGAGGAGGATGCTAACTTACACAAGCATCCTCAGCGTCCTGGGAGTCCAGAGAGCTTTCTCGTGTCTTCCTGTTTGCTGCTTGCCCTGATGGCCTTCTCAGGTGAAGGGGGATGGAGGAGGACTGTTTAATACGTGATCTGGTCTCTCTTGGCTTGACCAGAGCTCATAAGTTGACTTGGTTCTCCTACTGCTGCATGCCCCTCTGAGAACCACCTGTGACCGCCATTAGGTCCCATTGCCTGGATTCCATTCTGTAGCCCTGGCTACCGAGCTGCCCTTCCCATGATAATTCTTGCCTTCCTTGCTGGTTGCATTTCTTTTCAGTAGCAGAAGCCCTGCTGTTACCAAAGCTGACCATCTCATTGCTTGATTTTATAACTGGGTTAAATGCCAGCCCGGAGAAAAAAAATCTACTATTAAGGCTATCCATCTAATGAGACCTGAGCCCCCAGAATGCTCTGCATTGACTGATGCTTCAGACCAAATTGTTTGAATTGACTAGTTAGTTGTCTGGGCATCTGGTGGAGATGGTGTTTTTTTTTTTTTTTTTTTTTTTGGCCAGGCCTGAAAACCTGAGAGGTCTTTTTATTTCAAACCCTCTAAACACTGTGCTCAACGAGGGTGGAAAGTGTTGCATGTGGAAATTGCCCGGGTGACTGGGGAAAACTTGCCAAAAGAGAAACTTTCCAGTTCCCGGCTTTCAAAGTGTGCGCTGTGCCATATGTCATGAGGTAATACAGATTCCCTGAATGGGGCGCCACAGCAATGAAATCGGTGACCCGACAGTCAGCAAATACAGTTCTAGTCACTAATCAGAGGCAACAGAAGAATTGGTCAGAAAAAGCAAGAGAAGAATGGCCGAGAAGCGCAAAAAAACCATCGCCAACCAAGGATCGAAGCTCCGCAAAATGGAGGGAGGCTGCCCTCGGCCCGGACCCTCGTTTTGTTTAGCAGAAGAAAATAAGCTTGAAAGAGTTCCTGAAGCAGCAGCATTCACGTTAACAGATACCATCTGGAAATCAAGAAAACTCAGATTTTGTTTTTACAGATTTGTACTGAGGACCAGTTCCAGACAGAGAACCTCAAATCTCATAAGTTTCCAGCAGGGCACTAAGATATAAACAATCATTTAGCAAAATCCGCAGTCAAGATGACAGGCAAAGACTGTTGTCTTCTCCTCTCTACTTAAATCAAGAGATGAGGTCAGACGTGACCAGGAGCCTGGCGATGTGATGGTCTGTGGAGATGCATTTTAAGTAATTTTTAACATACAGAGACGGGCCTCGGAGACAAGCAAAATTTATCTTCAAGACTTCATTCCCGGTAAACATCTAGTGTCCTCGTTCTGGCCTCTACTTAATTGCTCTCTCTGCCCCCCGCAGATTACAGTTCTTGGAGGATAATGACTTAATGGGTTTGTTAGTCTTTTTCCTCAACTACCCTACCCTCTCTTCATATTTGCATTTTAACAGGGCTTTTTGGAGATAATGCCTCTGAGGGATTGTGGGAATTTTAGGCAGCAACATGGTGGGCTTGAGGAGAAGGAGAGGGTGCATTTAGGGAGTTGGCACATCTCTAAATTACCATTCTGCAGACAGTGGCTGCCTACACAAGAGTATTCCCTCAGTTGAGGCTGGATGTAACATCCTTCCAGGGGTCCTCTCATCTCTTTCCACATCCCGGCAGCTGTGAGCAGGGATACCTGTGGAAATCTTGCTTTCCTGTGCAGCCCAGAGCATAATCTATTCTATGTTGTTGGCTGAGAACAATTAGTGCAGGTTTCCCTGGGTAACCGGGCAAAAAACAAGCCTCATGCATCATTCCTTGCCTGCGTGTGGTCATTTGCAAACAAATTTCCCAAGCAGAAGACCTCAGCCTCTCATAGAACCCCCTTGCCTGGCTTCTTTCTCTGGCGCCGTCCTGAATGGGATTCAGCCGCTCTGCAATTGCAGGGCCGCCCAGATGCACTTGGGTGCTTCCTGCTGCTTCGTGCCGGACTGTGGGTCATTCCGTGCGAGGGAAGGTCACAGGCTTGTTAACTAAACGGAAAGCAAAGACAGACAGGATATGAATTTTCCTAGAAAGACAGTAGCATGGTGTAACAGCAGTACTATTTCCAAATTTTAGTGGTGATCATGGCCACTACCCTTTCCTGCTTCCTGAGGACAACAGTTCAACATGACTTCCAGCACAATTAAAACAAACGGCTTCAGACAGAACCAATGTTAAGGGGTGTGTAGGCCTGAGAGCCGCAGAGCAGTGATTTTTAACTTTGATTCGTCAAAAGGGTGCTTATGCAGAAACTGCAACTGGGAATACACAGAATTCTCTGGGCTTCGTTTTATTTGTATGCAGCATATTTGCATGATACTTTATTTTTTTGGCCAGCACTTTCTCATTCATAATTTCATTTGAGCCTTACCAGAGTGATTTGAGGTAGGTAAGGTGGGGATTAATCTTTTCTTTTGGTGAATGAGATATCTAAAGCTCAGGCAGATCCCACAGGTGATGGTGAAAAGGTAGGACTAATCCCAGATTTCCTGGTTCCTAGACCCCATTTCTATTTATCAAATTGCCTTTAAGACCCAGAGGGAGCCATGGGTTGGTCAAACCCCCTCATATCTGTTCAAGGGGCATGTGCACTTTTTCTGCCCAGGATCCCTCCTCTTGGAATTACCTAGCCCCCAATTCTATAATATTCATTTATTTGGCTACGGTAGAACCCACCATGTCCATAACTAAAGATATGACATCAAGTCCTGGCCAATCAGAGTTTCCTATTACCCTGGCCACAGTGATTGGCTCAGGTACAGCCACATGACCTAAGCTAGCCAATCAGTCTTCTCTGGGCCTTTTGTTAAGGCTCTTGGGAAAGATGCGCTCTTTCTCCGAGTCCTGGCTGACGTGAAACAAGATTCAGACTCGGAATGAAAGTAAGCGGAGGCAACCAGACCTGAAGGATGGAGAGAGGCTTGATGATGTTATTTGAACCATTGAGTCCAGTTGTGCCTGAAACTCTTCACTGAGCCAAAAAAATTCCTTTTTAGTTTCAGCCAATTGGTGTTCTGTTTACGACACTTGCAAATGAAAGGAGTTATTGAGTAATAAAACTGCCATTTTTGTCTCCCCCAGAATTTAGAAATTACCTCTTTAAAACTGTTTATTTGTGTGTGCTTTACTCCTACCCGCCAAAAAAAATTCTGAAGCAGCTTATAAAAATAAATAGGAAAAATAGGCAAAAAGGCAAAATTTAATGAAAGGGTAAGTTTAATACATAAAATACATATCATATATGGAGTACAGTCTTTACATTAAATTAATTCCAAGTATCATTGAAGGTACTAGGAAATGGATGCTTCAGGAGAAAGTATAAATTGGCTCAAACTTTCTGGAGAGAAACTTGACAATGCTTATTTATATCTTGTGCTTGTCCATCGCCAAAAATTTTACTTTTCAGAATGCATCCAAAGGAAATAATTAAATAAAAAAAGAAGTATTCAAAGATTTGTCTATAAGAATGACTGTGATAGCCCTGGTTGGTGTGGCTAAGTGGACTGAGCACTGGCCTGCGAACTGAAGGGTCGCTGGTTTGATTCCCGGTGCCTGGGTTGTGGGACAGGTCCCCAGTAGGAAAGCATGAGAGGCAACCGCACATTGTTTCTCTCCCTCTCTTTCTGCCTCTCTTCCCCTCTCTAAAAATAAATAAATAAAGCCCTGGCTGGCGTAGTTCCAGGGACTGAGCGCGGCCTGCGAACTAAAGGGTCGCAGTTCAATTCCCAGTTGGGGCACATGCCTGGGTTGCAGGTCAGATCCCTGTTGGTGGTCACGTGAGGGACAACCACACATGGGTGTTTCTCTCCCTCTTTTTCTCCCTCCCTTCCCTTCTGTCTAAAAATAAATAAATAAAATCTTAAAAAAATAAATAAATAAAATCTTGAAGAAAAAAAAAAAGAATGACTGTTATAATTACCAAAAAATTAGAAAACAGCTTGAATGTCCAATGACAAATTATGGGCCAAAAAATGATATGTCCACTCATTAGAATATCATTTCTCTAGTTTAATAAATACATTAATGGGTTTATTAAAATAACGATGTGAAATTTCACTTACTGGCCTGGAATAATAGTCACATATTGTAGCACCTCTAAACTCTCCCTAGGCCACAGCATGATTCAATTAAACGGTTCACTCTTAAACAATGAAACAAAAAAAGTTTTAAATGTATTGATCGTGGTAATTAAAGGTGGAAAAATATGGAAGTGGCAAAAATTGCCCTTCTGGTCTTATAGTTTGGCTTTCTTGTTTGGGTCAAGCTTGGCGCTCCATAAATGGACCCTGAATTATCCCTTCTCGCACCATGCGCTTTCCATACACTCTCCATTTTTCAAACACTCGACTCATGTTGGGTGATTATTTACTGGCAGTAAGATAGGACTCAGGTATGATCTGTTCTAGATCAATGGTTGTCGAAACGTGTGCATGCTCAAAACAAACCTCTGGGTTACAAGAAGAAAATTTTAGAACTTCTAGTTATGGTAACCCTTTTTGACTTTCTAGTTTTGTTTTATAATATATATATAATGTAACTGAGTAGTATACAACAAATAAGTATACAAAGATTGCTAAAATGTTTTTTATGATAAGATGTGTTCTGGTTATCTATTGCTGTGTAACACACAACCCCAAAACGTAGTGGTTTAAGACACCAATTTATTTTGTTCACAATCCTGTAGGTTAGAAATTTATGAAGGACTCGCCTGTGCAGTTTACTTTTGCCTCAGTTATTATCAGTTGGAGCAATCAACTATATCTAGAAGATTCACTTCCAAGATGGCTTACTCACATGGTTGGTAAATTTGTGCTGACTCAGCTGGGAGCTCCCCCAGGGCTGTTGGCAGCTGGGGGAAGGGAGGTCTCGGTTGTTTTCTATATGGCTTCTTCATTGGGCTGCTTGGGCTTCCTCGTGACATGGAGTCTGGATTCTAAGAGAAAATGTTCCAAGAGAGGAAGTAGAAGTTATCAGACTTTTCAGGCCTAGAGCAAGAAAATAGTGTCTCTTCCCTCATATTCTATTGGTCAAAACTCTCTAAGCGTCCACCCAAGATTTGAGGGGTGGAAGCACAGAGCCCATCTCTCAATGAGAGGTCTGCCAAAGAATTTCCGGCCATCTTGAATCTGCTACATGGTATGTGTTCAAAAATGTCTGAAGACCACTAATTCAGATCAACAGAATGTGCACCAGCAGCTCAGCCCGCAGACAAGGGCTCCGCTCTCTCACGGAAGAACCTCTTCGGCATCAGAAGCTGGCTGCTCCCACTGGTGCACCTCCTCAAAGCTGTTTCATCGGAAACAAGCTCAGGTTTTTCTCTTAATGCCTTTTTTTCTTAACTCTAATGTCATAATCAGAAGAATATGCAGAATAATGTGGGGAAAGATAGAGTCTAACTCTAATTCATGCCACTGCTTTTTCTTGCTCAATAAAACCGAGTTTCATTAATAGTAGAAATAAAGCGTGTATCTGGTCAGGTCTTGGTGACCTGTAAAAACATTTCTTTTGCATAGCATACTTTAAACCAAAATATGTTGAATATTAACCTAAATGTAGTCAGAATGACCCTTATAACTCAAAAGGATATAAGCTTAACAGTGTTCTTACCAGAAACTTCCCAGCATGCAGGCTGACACCTGCTTTCCCTTTCTCGTCGATCAAGGAAAATAATCATACACAGAGCTCAGATATTTCTTTTCTATAACATAATATACTCTTGGGAAAAATATAGTGGGTTACTGAACAGTATAAACTCCTTTTAGCAAGAAAATATGTGGGGAAAAGACAAGGGTACATTTTTCATTATTTACAACCCTACACTATGAAGAGAGGGTCCTAGAAGAACCTGTTGTTTTTCTGGGCCGCGTGGTAGGTGAGGGTATACATTAGAGGGGAGGAAAGATAACAAAAGAATTGTTTTTCACGAGAAAAGGAAGATATCTAGAGGAGGCAGAGGAGAGAAGATGAGCTGTTTAAAGGGCTCCAGGTTGCCCCAAACCTTTTGGTAAACTCTGCATTATTCAGCAGTTCTTTCTGGTGTTGGATTATGTTCTTTGGAGGATAATTCTGGATGCTATGGTCCCTGAAAGTTGACCCAGGCCAAGAACAAGGACAGCCTAAGGAAGTTCAAGTCACTTGTGAGTGATGTCTGAGTAGAAAAAGTTCAAAATATACATAAACCAGATTGTGGCGTTGAATATCTCTGGAGAGTGGATTACAAATGGTACTTATTTTATTCTCTCTTCTTTTCTGTATTTAAGAAAAATATTTTTTCCATTAGTTCTGTTATTAAAAAGAAATTATTTTTGAAACATATGTGGACTTTGCAATCAAACAGAGCTATGTTAGCATGCATCTCCCTTTTTTTTTTTTAAGATTTTATTTATTTAGTTTTAGACAGAAGGGAAGCGAGGGAGAAGGAGAGGGACAGAAACATCAATGTGTGGTTGCCTCTCACTAGGGACCTGGCTTGCAACCCAGGCATGTGCCCTGACTGGGATTCGAACCGGTGAGCCTTTGGTTTAGAACCCGCGCTCAATCCACTGAGCTACACCAGCCAGGGCCCTTAATTCTTAAATTTGTGATTATGGACAGGTTCCTTAATCTTTTTCAGCCTCAGTTTTCTCATTTGTATAAAAAAGATCATAATAGTACCTTCCTCATAGGTAGTTGTGAGGATTAAATAAAATAGTATGCGTAAAGTTCTTCAAATGGAGTGCATACTTAGAGCTGAGTGTGCGCACAGTGAGTGGTACAAGCTGTCACTGTCGATAACTAGAGCTTGCTGGTAGTTCTCAGATCCTGCAAATTACCAACTTTTTCTACTCACTGCCAAGAAGTTCAGGCAGCACCTGGCTATGTGTCTATATCCTCTAAAAACAACAGAGTATCATCACCCGAGGTTTATCCCCACCCTCAGAAGTCACACTAAAATAAATCATCATCATAAAGGAAAACCTTTTTGAGTGTCGGCTGTGTGCAGGTCATTTAAGTTCTCTAGAAGTTAGATGCAGCGAATGCAGCCTCCATCTCCTGGCCGGGTCAGTGCTGGCCGCAAGAACCCAAGTGTCTCAATTCCTAATTCAAAACACTGTCAGGATAGACTATACTTAGGCCTGGCCCACATGTTCTTAATTCCCAGGAAGAACACACACTACTTTTCAGGACTTCCACTCGAGCCCAAGCGTTCTGATGTGGGGTTGAGTTCCTCGGCGCTGTCATGTGACTGGCTTTTTGATGTGGTTCCTGTTCCAGTAAGTTAAACTCTGGCATCTCCGAGCTGGCACGGCCTGCCACGCTGAAGACGAATTCAAAGCACAGACTGAGGCTGAATCTGCAGGCCTGCGGGCGGGCGGGACCACAGACAGCCCTGGGGTTCGTTAGCCGGAGGCTGTTTTCACTGTGGCATGGCCCCCTGTTCGGGGCTCCCTAGCTGCTGCCTGTAGCTTGGCTATCTGCGACAGGGCTCCTCCACACGTTTTTGGTGTTTGACCTCTTCAGTGGGAGAAAAGAAAAAAAGAAACTCTGAATCCCACACGTTCCTGCTTGAGGCTACAGAAGCACACTTGCTGAGATTCACGAAACGGCGCACTGCTCAGAGTGCCATCTTCCCGTGGTTTCTGGTGTTTATTTATTACATTAAGTAATGAATAATCCATGCCTAAAACAAATGCATGAGCATTACAGTACGTGCGCACCAGTATCTTGTTCTCCTATCTTTGCAGTCAAGTAGCAGACTAGACTGCCCAGCCCTCTGTGGTGGGGTGGGGCCATGTGACTGGTGTAGGCCAATGGGTGTGAGCCGAAGTGACACCGCTCACTGCTCTGCCAAAGCGCAGAGCACCCAAGAGCAGGTGAGACGTCCAGTCTCTGTATTTCCTATTGAGGAGACCAGCGGAGTCCTGTGTTCTAGACGTTGCAGCTACAGATGGTAGAGCCTCCATCCTCCTGGATCCTTGAGTGACTGATGGATTAGAATTCCTCCCAACACACACCCTTACCCTAGACTTGCAATGCACATTTAGCACATGCAAGAAATAAATCTTCTTGGTGTTCACCTTTGGAATCTTGGGGTTAATTTGTTATCAGAGTATATAACCTAACATAACTGGTTCTAACTAATAAAATTATCTCAAAAATATTAGTAATAGGCTGGTCTGCAGGTCACCTATAAGAACTGTCACTAGGGTTAGGCCAAGGCTGTCTACAGTGGAAGATAGAGGACAAAAGGAATGCTTTGGGGGAGGGGCAGCAGTTCAAATGACCAATTTCAAGGGGCTTGGAATACTGCCGTCTGCTCTGGGATGGCTGGAGGCTGGGCAGAACTTCCAGGGGATACTGTCTTTGGAGGGGTTCATCCCAGACACACTGCACTCCAGAACCAGGTCAGCCAAGTACACCAGCCCAACCTTCCAGGAGGGGAAAGCGTTCTAGGAGACTGTCCACCACGGCCTCTTTGGTTCAGAACCTGGAGGTTGGTCGTATGTCTAAGTTCCCCAGAAAGTGAACAGTGCCTGGTAGGTCCCTTCAGATGCCAAGGGTGTTAGACTAGGATGCAAATTTATTAACTGGTCTGGTTGGTTTTCTTTTTTTTTTTTTTTTAAGATTTTATTTTTATTTATTTTTAGAGAGGGAGGAAAGGAGGGAGACAGGGAGAGAAACAGCAATGTATGGTTGCCTCTCACACGGCCCTCGCTGGGGACCTGGCCTGCAACCCAGGCATGTGCCCTGACTGGGAATCGAACTGGGACCCTTTGGTTCCCAGCCCGTGCTCAATCCACTGAGCTACACCAGCCAGGGCTGGTTTTCTTTGCA
This sequence comes from Micronycteris hirsuta, assembly GCA_004026765.1. Lineage (NCBI taxonomy): Eukaryota > Metazoa > Chordata > Mammalia > Chiroptera > Phyllostomidae > Micronycteris > Micronycteris hirsuta. The sequence goes on from PVJI01007985.1 coordinate 26,625, forward strand.
TAGAGCCTGAGAGCCGACTGTCCGGAGGGGAATTGAGACGTGCTCACACAGCCCCTATCTGAAGCTCTTCGCAGCTCACCCTAAGTGATAAATGAACAGCCCCAGGGTCAGATGAGTCGGTGCTGCTCTCCTCATCTCTAAACCTGAAATGACGCCGCTGCCCTCAGGAGTCTCAGTAATCTGGACAGAGAAGAACCTGGAAAGGGAAGGAGGAGAACATTTCCCTCTTGTCCTCACTGATGACACGGCTCGTATATGTAGCGACTGAAAGTCAGCATGACACCTGTCTTCTGCTTGACCAGCCTGGAAGGTGGTGGCATCAGGTGATGGCCGCGGACAGTGCTGGAGACCACATGCATCATGGCACCCGACTTCTGTCTTGTCAGAACTGGAAGAAAGAAGAAAGGGTGATGGGTCAACTTGCTTGTACTCCCTGGGCTGGGATTGCTGAAGAGTTTGTCCTTCGGTGTTCAATTGTCTTTGCAGAAATTTACTTCTCTGGATTTGTCCCAGGGCAGAGCCAGGGGCCTGGCAACGCTAAGGGGAAAGCTTCACTAGGACCAAATGGGTTTTGGTACTTTGCTACTTACCAGCACTTTTATGCTAGACTCTCTCGGGGTTTTTAATTTTTACAAGGTAATTATTTTCGAAGTCAAAAAGGTGCTGTTTCTCTTACTGAAAACCTCCTGCTGCAAGAGAAATGAGATCTTGTTACAAATTACTTAAGTCACTCACTTCCTTTGCCTGTATCCACCCTACTGCGCAGGCTAGCTGGCAGATGGAGAGCCACAGCTTGATTCCCAGGTACACTGCCGTAAAGTAATTACATCAGATGTTAACTTGGGGAATCCATTAAACAGAGATAAATTCCAAATGCAAATATAGTTTTTCTTTCAATGTAATGCACTTGAAAGGAAAATGCCTGTGCATTTAGAATAGAAGACAGATTTATGATGCCCCACCCTGATTAAATAAAGGAATTGGAGATGGTGAATACTGTCAGTTGAAAAATAGTAGTGAGAGCCCTGACTGGTGTGGCTCAGTGGGCTGGGTGTCCACCCGCAAGACGAGAGGTTGCTGGTTCGATCCGTGGTCAGGGCACATGCCTGGGTTGTGGGCCGTGTTCCCTGTTGGGAGTGTGCAAGAGGCATCCTGATCGATGTTTCCGTCTCACATGGAGGTTTCTCTCCATCTCTTCCTCTCTCTCTTCCCCTCTCTCAAAAGATAAATAAATAAAATCTTTAAAAAGGAAAAATAGTAACAAGAACTTATTGAGTGGTTCCCTACCGTTTAAATCCACACCAACAGCACTGTAAGTGTATTTTAATTATAATTGCCAAATCACACCTGGATACCCTGTGCAATGAAAGGAAAGCCCCACCTTCTGAAATGTACCATAGTTACATTTCATTTTTCAGGTGCTCCAAGAGTGCTTTATTCCCAAAGGTTGCTGATACAAGGATTCTCGGGAGCCAAGGGAGCAGACACAGCCCCTGGCTTAGAGCCCCAAGGTCTAAGCCAGAACTGGGGCCAGTTCCATCTACTATGATTGCCACAGGTCAGGGGGAATGGGGCCAAGGGCAGGTCTCGATTTACGGAGCTGTACATGGCCCCTTGTGGGTGGAAAACATACTTCTTACTTCAGGTTATAGCCGAGGTAGAGCGCAACAACTGTGCCAAGTGGATATTTGCAGCAAAAGTTAGGAGGCTTGTGCCCTCTTCGCAAGCAACACTTCGACTTCCCAATACTTGAGTTTATAAATAAATAACTGTAATCTCCAAAATATTAAAAGTGCACAAATAAACAACAAAAGGACAGGGGGGTTGGGGTGCAAGGGATGGCTTTCTAATCTGCCAGGTGATGTTGACTTAAATTCTTGCTTCATTCAGATTCAAGCCCTTTATAGAACCTGTTCTATAAAGGAAGACAAAGAGACTAAAGAAACAGACACTTAATGAGCTCACATAACAGATGACTCACCCTTGCTGCCTAAAGCAACACACCTGATTGAAGGGCGAAGTGAACTCTGCTCCCTTCTTGCCAGCCCAGGGAGCTGAGACTGGCGTGCAGAGTGGGAACAGAAACCTCGGGCTTTGCGAGCACTTTGAGGTCAAATCAGAATTTGTTTCTGTCCTGCCTTTCAAAGCTTTGTTTTTATATGAGCCTTCTATACTAATGACCCAGCATTGCTGGACCAGGGAGGACTGGGGTGGGCACCATAGTTGCAGTCCAAGATGGACATTCGTGACAAATGAAAAGGACTGAGGCTTTTCCTAAAAGGATTTTTTAGAGCTGGAAATTCACAGTTTAACCACTGACCTGGCTACTCTACTTCTGCCGTACCAAAGCCTAACCCACCCTGAGGTTACCCTACAAAATAAATAGTGAGTGTGCAAAACTCAGTAGTGATTCTATTCAGAGTTACTGCCACCCATGTCCAGAGCCCAGGCCAATATAAAGTCACCCAGGATGTCTCTTCGGAGGGCTACTGAACACCCTCTGCGGCAGCTGAATCGCGGAACCTGGGCAAATGAGATTCTGATGAAATGAACTGAGTATTCATTCTGACCATCACACGTAAATGCAGTATGGCTCTTTAGTATCCTAATGATAATACCTACTAAAATTTATAGTTTACAGATTAGCTTCCCATGAATCATCTCTTTTATTTTCAGAACCCCCTGATAGGTAGGGCGTGCATTATTATTTACATTACATGAATAAGGAAACAGAGTTTTTGGAGGTCAGGAGACTTGCCTTGAGTAACAGAACTAATTGGTGTTGGATATAGGATTAGAAGAGACTTCAAGTCCAATACGTTTTACAATCTACCCTACTGTCTCTATCAAAAAAAAAAACAAAACCTACAACTTTTCTTTCTTGAAAGTTTTGAAATTTACAAATTGTTTTAGTGCTTGTTATTTTATTTGATGGAAACAAAAAATAGCTACCATTTGTTGTCATTACTAAATTGAGTAATACTACTGAGTGTCAGATGTTTAACAGAAACTTTCTCATGTATGAGTTGGTATTCTCCCTGCAGCTACAGATGAGGAAGCTGAGCACAGAGAGGTATTTGTGATTTGCCAGAGCCACATAGCTAGTGAGTAGTGGAGCAGGGATTTGAAAGCAGCCAGCATAACTCCAGAGCCTTAACTGCAGCGCTCTGAAGCCTCCCGTCCTCACACCCATCTGGTGAGGCAGGCAGGCTTGTGACTTCTCTAACTGACAACTGAGAACCACAGGTCCAGTTGTTAGTGGGCAGAACCGTCCACATCGCCGAGGTGTTTGGCGTCTTTGGGCTTCGTGTTAATTGTTCCAGACGGAAGGCTAAGCTGGAACCAGTAGAAATAAGAATAACCAATAGAAATAAACCAAATAAGCACTAGAGACCAACCACTCTGCTTTCAGATGGGGTTCTTCCCTGCTCCTCTGCCCCTCGGGATAGCCTTCCTTTTCTATCAGCTTTTTCTTCACAAGGGCGTCACCGTTACTTCTGTTTCTGATACCAAAAACCATTAAGTTCCTTCTCCCTCATTTCCCATATTCAGTCAATGGTCAGGATTTCCTATTTCTTCATGCATATGTCTCTAGAACCTGCTTTTCCCTCTTTTCTCCTACTGCCGCTACCACAGCCCTGTTCGAATAACTAGAGAACTGCCCCTCTGGCTTCAGATACTTCCTGTGGTCTAGTCACTCTTGTCCCCAGTCATCTGAAAACCACAGCTGTCCTCATCACATTTTATGCTGTAAACCTATAAATGGGACCCTCTTGTCTATCACAAGCCCTGTTTTTTAGATGCTCTATGGTCTGTCCTACTTTGTCTGCCAATCCGCTCCCTCTCCCTTCTCACCTTCTTAAGTGGGCGTCCTCACAGTACCCAACGCACGTTCATCCCCACATCTCTGAGCCTTCTCTGTTATTTTCCCTCTTCTGCTATTCCTCTTCTCTCATGCTCATCCCGATCCTGACATCCCTCCAGCTTTCTGTGAAATCTTCTCAGGCCAGTCTTCCTTCTTATTTTTCCTATAAAGGTGCCACTGAATTTAGAGTTCCATCTTGTTTTCTAATTGTCTCACAATTCATGTTATGTCCTCCTCAAGACTGGAAGTTTCCAAGGTCAAGAGCCTTCTCAGATCTTCTTCACGATCCTCACTGGGCATAAGAGAATACTGAACTCAGAGACGGAACCTGTTCGTTTGACTGATTCACTTGATGGCGGTAATCGGCATCCGCCCAGAAGGCACACCAGCACAGGTTGATTTAGTAGCTCTCACGAACACCCTAGTGGCTTTGCTCTGGGAAGGCTGCTTCTCTACTACTGGATACCCACACCCATTCAGTGGAAGGTCAGGAAATTACAGGAAGGCCAATTCACTTTCTGTAGTAGAGCTGTCTGTTCCCCCACCTTCCAGAGCGGCCCAGGAACGCATCTTCTCTGAGTTCTTCGCCAGGTCCCAGGGGCTGTTCTCTAAAGAGGCATGATAAGGGAGCGGTGAGGCTGAAGGCAAAGTGAATGATGCCAGTGAAAGACCACAGCAAGCAGAGCCTGATTTATAATCTCCAAAGTAATACATTAGGGAGTGGAAATTAGCTCCAGGCCGATGTTTTAGAATAATTCATGAAACAGTTTTTACAGGCTGCTAAGCGTTGTTCAGAATCAGCATGTTAAGTGGCCATTCATCAAGGTTAAAGGTGCCCCGGGCAGATTTCTGAGACTAGTACTTTGGAACCAGAATATTGATAATAATAAAGTTAGTATATAGGTACACATTTGAAAAGCGTATCATACTTTCCAAACTGCAGTCTCAAGTACCATTTTAGGAACTAAATGCTTTAAAAAAGTTCTGAAGGTTATCTGGTTGAAATAGGAGCAACATTCCTTGCATATTATTAACTCACTTTTCTCTTTTGTGATTGGCCTACCCCTCTACCTTCCCATTGTCAGAGACACATGTCTACCTTTAGATTTCTAGAGCATGAATGCAAAAAACAGTTAATGTTTAGGATCTCACAACCAAAAATGGAATATTGGAGGAATAACAGCTGTAAAACTAGACATTGTTGAGAGAGAAATAAGATTTTCTAAATTTCTTTAGCTCCCATTTAGTGTGACAAGAACCAGGCCTGTAGGTAGGACTCAGATTATAGGACTCTCCATGCAGGCAAGGACTGGTTCTATTTATGATGACTAGGACATGAGGCTAAGTGCTTTAGGGTTAGGTGAGAATGATGAATTATAGAGGCAAGAAGCCTGCCCATTTCTGGTCCTCAAGGACCATGAGGAGAAGGGAGACAGATGCTGGAGACACGGATTCATCTTGACTTTCTGTGGCTAAGCTGCCCAGAGCAGGAGGTTTGTTACATAAGTTAAAATCAACACAAGGCCTTTCCCTCATTTAAGACCGCATGGAAACAGGCTCCCCACACCGATCTGGGAGTGGCCACATCAGAGTGAACTCAACAGCCAACAGCACAGCATGGTTAGGCAGTGGAAGGGCTAGAGTTTAGCTTTCCCAAGCTACCCTCAGTTCCTGTGTGGTGGGGAACAAACACAAAATATCCTGTGTACCACAGAGGGGGTGGAGCACAGATGCCAGCGGGAGTCTGGCTGGAGGATACACCAGAGAGGGATGACCACGGTGGGTGAGATGGCACTGTGGCCAAGGCTGCAAATGAAGTGCCTGGGCCCTGACCTTACAACCAGACCCAGGGCCCAGAGCACCAATGGAGAGCCAAGAGGGGCTAAATTGGGAAATGAGAAAGCTGGGCTATGATTCAGCCAAGAGAGAAAATGAACCACAAGCTACCCAACCCATAGTCTTCAGCAACAAACACCGGCTGAATGCCAAGCAGCAGGACAAGCTGCATATCAGTGGTCACCAGTACAGGGAGCAGCCCAGCCCAGCCACCCTCCTGCAGACACAGTGAGGGTCCAGAAAATGCCATATGGACCCAGGTCTGTTCCCTCTACCTGTGAGAATAGAGTAAGCTTCTCTCATGCACCCAGACGCCATCTTGGTGAAAGAGGGAAGAAGAGAGACATTTGAAACTGAGCATTTCTCCAAAAAGAAAAAAGAAAAACTGAGTTATCCAAAGAATGCTGTTCCAGAGCATGGGATTGGACTGAGATGAGAGGGTTGAAGTAAATTCAGTTTCCCACATCCCAGTGGGATGGGGACTCACTGAAAAAAATCAAAGCATCTCTCCAAGTCCTCTGTACTCTACTCTGACAGCAGGGTGAGTGCTTTGGTGACCCTGCTCCCTTACCTGTCCTTCTCCTTTCTGTGCGGGAAAGGCCCATATGGACCATGGGACCAGATGGGGCAGACATTACTATCTGCATTTCACATATGCAGAAACCAAGGTCCGGCAATAAAATATCTCACCCATGGTCAACAGGGTGGCAAAGCCACAACAGGAGTTAGACCTCCTGGCCCCAGCCCATGCTCCTCCCACAGGTCCGAGAGCCTCCCCCCCCCCCCCCCCCCCCGCAGCAGCCCTGCAGGAGATGCCCCAGCACATGGGCGGGGCAGCAACGGTGAAGGGTGTTTATACTCCGAAGTACACCTTCAGTTTCCTGTGCTCAGGCCCCCATCATATCTTCTAGTCTTTCAGGAGAATCCTATGGCTGAAGATGTTCCTTTGACGTACTTATAGCTGCAGGTGGAGCAGGGGTCCTGTGATTGTAGGTGCCTTTCATTATGCCAAATGCGTGCAGTGGCCCGAAGCTGCTAGAACAGTAATTGAACCAAAGTGTTTCTTTTCTCCCAAGTATCGCCTACAATTGAAACCTTCATTGGCTGTAGGTTTTATCCATCTGCAGAAACACGGAGAAAGAGGTTGGCAACTAACTTCAGGCTTTTCCCCTAGAGTGTTACTTACCTGACTTTAACAAGATGCTGCGTATCAGCCTGTCTCTCTCCTCCATTCTCAGCATATAGAAGACAGAAGAAATACAAGGAATGCTAGTTATGCTATGGACTCTCTCCCGCTCTCTTTCTCTTTCTTTCTTTTCTTTTTTTTCTTTCTCTTTTAATTCCAGGACCGGATATACAAGTTCCAGAAGAGGAATATACATCCCCAGAGTCTGAAATCAAATCTGGAATTCATATCCTCTGTAAATGTACTTTATTAAAAGCAGGAATCAAGAAAGGTTTTGGAATTACTATATTGGAGAGGTTGATTGTGTAGAACAGACTTAGAATTAGGGATAATTTTAGACGTGTTTTGCAGGCAGCCAGCTCCATGGATGAATGGGAAAACTGGGCGCTTGGGCACCAGTCCTATCCCAGAAGCTTTAAAACTAGCCCTCAGCCTGTGTTATGAAGTTGGAAAAGAAAGCAGGAGACTGCAGTAAGACATTCATCTGTGATTATTGCAATCAGGTGAACTGACATTTTGTAGGAACACGTAGTAGGCATCCAACGGTCATTTGAGGGTAAATTTTTGTTAAATCCATTTGTCGACACTGAATGATGTTTAGTGCAACCTCAGATCGCAGCCAGGGGTGGAAAGTGTGAGAGTCTGCGGTGTGCATAGTGCGTCTGTGCCTACACCTGTGTGAAACAGCTGAAAGTACTGGTTGAAGTCCAGAAATGAAACCGGTTGAGGCTGTAAGGGGAGGAAGCGGAGCAAGTCACAGGAACCGCACTGGGACGCGCCTGCAGCTGGTGCTACTGGCTGTTCTCGGGGTGGGAAACGAGGAACTTGTCCATTGTTCCCTGGAGGCCCAGAAGGTTCGATATCAGTCAACTGTCTCCAAACAATGTCCCCCCTTCGTTTGGCATTCTTTTGAATACCCGTTGCAGCTCACGGTATTTCTGTGATGAAAGCGACCATTTCTCAGGGGTCAACCAACTCAAGAGCAGGAGCAAAGTGATCATGGGATCCACATTCCTGTAATACAAGAAGAGCTGCGCCCTTCAACTGGTCAAAGAGAAGAGGGAGCCCCTTGTGACCCAAAAGAAGCCCCTAGACTCTGAGAGGTCCCTGAGCCGGGGCATCAGTCCTCCTGGGCTAATTTCAAGGACAGTAATTGCTGTGTTCGATAGGAGGCTCAGAGAAAAGAAGGTTGGAAAGCTGAAGGTGACACTCCTGACGGGGCCACTAGCTGGCTTTCTGCTGCTATCGAATTCAGGCTCCACCCCCCACACCCCCCACTCTTCGTTCACATCTAGTGTCTCTCCTGTTGTTTTATTTGCAAAGTTCCCTTGTTCAGAACCTGGGGAAGGTACTGCGAACATTGGAATGGCTAAGGTCCTTGACTTTTCACGTGGGCTGCCTTTCTAAAACTTCTGAGTTATTGTCTTTGCTGTCGCTGCCATAAAGGAGAGCTTGAAATTCCCCTCCACAGTGGCTCCCAGGAGAAATAACAGCAGGATTATTTTCCCGTGTTCCTGTCTTCTGGAGAGAGCTGGAATTACCACCCCCACCCGCCCCCCAGCCCCTGTCTTGCTTTCCCCTCAGCAGTGTTCTGGCCTCCGGAGATGAGCGTGGGCCTGGAGCCTCTGCCCCCAGGGTTCTTTGCAGGAAGGGTGGCTGCTCAGATTCCAAGCTTCCGGCCTAGACCGGTGACGACTCTAACACCCCCTCAGGGAGGTGGTTTATAATGTTTGTCCCGTAAACTCTTAAGTAACTGTTCTGTTCCTCCTCCAGAGGAGGTCACGTGGCTTAGAGAGAAAAGATGTGTTTTTCTGTGGCTGGTTAAGGCTAGGCGGCCACGCCGACAGACCCTCCTCTCTGAACAGAGAGCACTGTTCAGGGAGCCGAGGGAAAACGACATTTGCTGTCAAGGGCAAAGTAATGTGCTACAAACAGCCCCGGGCACTGGGCTTGCAACACTTACATATCTGTCTTCCAAGCTTGACTACAGAAACGTCTCCTTTAGGAAGACACAAGTCAGTGGACCGATACACATTTCAGGAAGAACGGCTTTTCAGGCATCTCTGCCAGAGTGTTCAAGGGCGTTTGTTCTTCCACTCAATCACGTATGGCTGTGTCCTGCGTTATACCTTTAGCTGTAGCTCAGTCCGTCCCTCCCCTCCCCTCCTCCGCCCTCCCCTCCAGCTCAGGTCATCCTGTTTGTCTCTAAAGGCCAAAACTTTCCCCAAATGCATTGAGACAACAGGTTCTGAGTGACTGGTTCAAGAGCCCGCTGCCTCTTGCTGAGGGATGTGAGACGGGCCCTGGCCCCGAGCTTCCTCGAGCCTCAGGCCTGGCCTCCCAAGTGGCTTTCCCTGCGGCCTCACCTGCTGCGGTGCCCCATGAAAACAGAAACCACCACTCTCAGATGTGTCTATCTTCTTGATTTTCTTAAACTGAGGTATAAGTTACACACAGTAAAGCACACAAATTCTAATCATAGAGCTCAATGCATTTGGACAAATAAATATCTGAAAATATTCCTCATTTAACCTCCTCCCAAATCAAGAATCAAGACCTTTGCGAAGACCCCACAAAATCTCCTTCTGCCAACCCTGTTACTGAACACTTAAAGCCATCATTCGAATGTCCTACAGAGTTACTGAGCTCTCTCCTCGTTGCAGCTCCTTGCCCTGGCTGACACTCTGGCTCTCCACCAGCTCTGCCTGCAGTCTTTCCCTCCCCTCGGTCACTCCCTCCACAGCCAGATGGGGGAGCTTGGGCAGACTCCGTTTCCTTCTTTTTAAAAGTCGTTAACTTGAAGCTCTGAGAGGTCGAGCGATTTGCTCCCAGTAAGAAATGGCACTGTGGCCAGAGCCAGCTCCTCCAGGTTTGCTCTTGGCTCCAGAGCTTTCAGGAGAGCACCAAGCTGTGTTCTCCCGGAGTGAGACCTGATCTGGAGGCAGACACCTGGAGCCCACTTTTATCCAGGTCAGACAATGTCCAGGCGCTGGGTTCCTGGCTGCTTCTGACCTGCAGGTCACCCCTGCCTAGCAAGCTTTGGATGTGTGTCCCCTCCTCACGCCCGCTCTTTCCCCTGTTGCCCACCAAACAAAATACATGCTGTAGAATCATCTACAGAGTCAGACCTGGGGCACAGCCCAGGAGTGCATTTTTACCAGGCCTGCTCTCCCTCTCTTCCCACGCACCCCAGGGGATCTGTGGGACAACCGCCCTTTGATAAAGGTTGTGTAGGATGGGTTCTCCCTATCTACTCCACTGAGGAAATAATACTCAATGGTTTCCACCCTTATCATACCTGATCCCTACCTTCCTGAAGAGTTTCCCTTCCTTAACTTCATCCTCCTTTATCTTTGCTATTCGCCTAGCCTCTAGATGATTGGGTTCCTTTGATCATGATTCTGTTATCCAACCTGTTGATCTAATCTCTAGTCCTTCCCTGAATTGTTCATTAATCTCTAGATAGCCTTAATGTTTGTGATGATTTAGCGTAATCCACACACACCAAATACGTGTGCAAACACAACCTCTGGTGAAATCCCTGCCACAGCTCCACTGAGTAAAGTCCAAACTCCTGAAAGTCACGCTTAAGACTCTGCAGCATCTGCTGCTCACCTTCCAGTCTCATCATTTGTCTGACTTCCCTGCAACGCACGCTTCCCTCCCACCACTATTTTCTAGCTATTTTCATACCTCCTTTTGCCTGTAAAAGTCCTTTCTTTGGGCTCATCTGGGGAACACCTACTCACTTTTCAGGACTCAGATGAATGGTCCATCCTTCAGGAAACACCTAAGCCTCTCTGAACGCCCCTAACGATGAATTATTCCTTTTTTCTAGGCTAAGTCTTCTCTCCCTAACCAAACTAGGAGCCTTGTAGCTTCAGAAACTGCATGCTGGTGGGAACTGAGGGTAGAGTCATAATCCAATTTTCCTGGACAAAAAGCTGTGGCCGCTTTTCTAGGATGGTTGTGGGCTATTTTAATTTTTTCCCCTATTAGGTTTATTTGTACAAGTTACAATATGTTTTTCCCTAATGGCGGTTACTTAGAGGGACCTCCTGTCTGTACAGTACGCTGTCTTGGGTTTCCGAGACTGCAGTCTAATTTCTCATGGCGGATCTGTACGAGTCAGTGAAGGCAATTGTCCCCTCTGATCTGCGGGTTCTACTTCTAGGGCCGGCGAGCTTTACGCTGGGCACTTCTGCCTCAGTCACCTGAGTGGGCTTTTTTTCTTCTTGCATTTATTATGTCCGTACCAATAGGTCTAAAATTTTAAATAAAAGTCTAGGGAGGGAGGGAGGGAATGATTCAAAATATACAGAAGATTTCATACACAGAAGTTTATTTTAAAAGGAACCTCTCTGGGCTGTTCTTTTCCAGATGTTGAAAATGCCACCAGGACGCGTGTTGCTGCTGGACACAGAGGCTTCGTGCTCCCCTTGATTTATGACGCAGGATGGAGTTGGGGTGTCTCAGTGCAGAAAGGAGAGACCAGCAACCGAGCCCTGCCAACTCTGCTGATCACTGCGATGTGCTGGCATCTCCCAGGAGACGGTCCGTTTAAAGCCACCAAGATGTACTTCTCCATTCATTCATCTCTTCGTTGGGGTGGGAGTGGAGACAGGGAAATCTGCTCACGATAAGCATGAAGTACAATATGACTTTGCCTTCTTAAAAAAGAGCCATCATTCACGTAAATTGCATCTTTCAACCTTTCAGGGGATTAAATGCTGCAAGACAGACAGCATCTGGTTCAAACAGCAGCAAATCAAAGGGGGTAACCATACACCACATGGCGGTAACAGGCAGGCTCCTGTGTCCATAGGAGGCCCGCAGCAGAGGGAAAGAGAAACCTGCGAGAGGCATGGTAGGAAAGGGTGCACCTGTAGATGTGTCAGGGAAGATAGTGGTGGCTGCGGGGATAATGACGCCATTCTTCCAAGGTGACCCAAAGTGGCAGGCAGTCACCCTCCTTCAGGGTGGAACACAGCTTCCCTTGACCCAGGGACTAGAAAAGAGAATAGGGGACAGAGACTCTCCCTTCTGAAAGCCACCAGCTGGGGCCGTTAATTAACGTGCAGACTCAAATTGGCTTGGTAAAGGGTTTCTTAAGAGAGCAGAGCAAGAGGCTATTTGCCTGGAATGAGATAAAAAGTAGTTGAAGTTTGACCTCTTTGTCTTAGCAGCCCCTTTCTTATCCTCCCCCACTTCCAGGCTTCTTTTCCCCTTTATCTCCATCTCAGGCTCTTATTACTCTCATGACCTCTGCCCTTTGACCCTTCCAAGGAAGGATCAGATGCATGCCATTCACACCTCCACGTAAAGTTAATCCTCTGCCAGCTCCCAGGTATTCTGTTTTCGCTGTAACCCCAAATGAAAGGCTCTCCCCTGTTAAAGGAATTTTGGGTTGATGGTGAGGTGTCTTTTGGGGGGCTGGTAAGAATCAAATTCAGAAGCTTTGTATGGATGCCTGCCTCAGGCCTCTCAGACCACCCTTCCCTGGAACTTTGCCCGACTCCCACTGGGAGTATTACTGTTTAAGGATAGAGTCCCCGGAACTACCCTATGTGCTTTATTTATATATTAATCTCTTTTAAAGTTAGTTTTAATTTCTATCAAAGTTATGCATGCACCCCCCCCCCCACAGTGGTTTTCAAATGTGGCTGAAATTTAGATCATCTGGGGAAATGTTTTAAAATTCTGAAGCCTACAATTCCCTCCAACCCAGCTAAGTAAAAGCCTCCTGGAGGTATGGCCCAGGTTCTGGGGCACCTGAAGAGGCCCAGATGATGGAGGCAGGAATGTAAGCCAATGATTTGAATGAGACAATTCTGCAAGCCATCCTTAAAACCAGACCAGGCCAAACCTAATAGCAATATGAGGGGGGACCCCCCCAAAAAACAGAATTTATTTATAAAAAATTGTGTATTTATTCTTATATGTTTAAACCTCAGTCACCTTCAAAGTACTCTCCTTTTGACGCAATACCCCTATCAAGATGTTTTTCCCCACTGCTCAGAAAAGTTGAGTTCCCCACTTTTGAACTCAATTTTGTTTGAACTCAATTTTGAGGCCTTCTGGTGCTTCTGCGTGTTTTTGTTTCACCTCTTCCATGTCAGCAAAACGTTTCCCTTTGAGGACTTTTTTCATGTGGGGAAACAAAACAAAAAAGTCGATTGGGGTGTGATCAGGTGAATAGGGAGGGTGGGGCACAGGGGTCATGCTGTCTTTGGTCAAAAACTGCTGAATATTCAGCGTGGTGTGGGCAGGTGTGCTCATAAATCACCCATCATGAAATGCGCAAATGTGCTGAGTCTTAAAAAAAAAATTCCATGAAGCCAAACACAGCCTCTCACAATGATGCCAGCTGGTGCACTGATATAGATGGGCTCCTAGGGGCCTGCCCTCCAAAAGGTAATTCCAGTGTTTGGGGGCTCCCCCCCATATCTAAGCCTTACCCCTCTTATTTTTCACTTTCCAGAAACAGTAAATGCAACTATACCTGAGGTGATTCCTACAGGACTTACGCCCATATTTCTAAATTACATTGTTACTTCTTGATTTTTTTCGGCTTTAACCATGTATGGACTTCCCATCGTGAAAAATGAGGTTTAACTCTTTTATGCCACCACCACCCACACCTCAAAACCTCACCCCCCAGCCCCCACAGCATCACGACGCTGTTCTAGTTTGGTTACGCTGACGTCTGTATTTGACTGTCTTCTGCTTGCTTTCGTTTTCTCTGTACTCATCACTAATGCAGGCCAAAACTCTTTCCGAATTGCCCTCCTCACACTCAACTGAAGTCTCTGCCCTGGGGCCTCCCTCTGGACTGGCCCTTCACAGGCTGCTGCGGGGTGCAGCCCCCCAACCTCAGCCTGAAAACTCTCGACTTATGCTGTGTCGGATCCCTTATCTTCCTTTTTGGTTTTCTTCCTTGTTTTTTTTTTAAATTTTATTTATTTATTTTTAGAGAGAGGGGAAGGGAGGGAGAAAGAGAGGGAGAAACAGCAATGTATGGTTGCCTCTCACATGGCCCTCACTGGGGACCTGGCCTGCAATCCAGGCATGTGCCCTGACCGGGAATGGAACCGGGACTGTCTGGTTCCCAGCCTGCGCTCAATCCACTGAGCTACACCAGCCAGGGCTTCTTCCTTGTTTTTATGCAGTCCATCCTCCAGGGGCTTCTGGGAAAATAGCATACAGGAGTAAAGTATTTGAAACTTTAACTGTTTGAAAATTCATGTCTCTCCTGGAGTTTGCCTGGAGAAAGAATTTTAGTATAGAAACAATTTTCCCTCAGAATTTTTAAGACATTACTTTATGGTCCTCTATCTTTCTGAGTTGCTGTGGAGAAACCCAATGTCATTTTGATATCCTGGTAATTTGCATAAAACGTTTTCTTCTCTTCCTCTGAACGCTGGTTGGACCTTCTCCTTGATTGCAATGTCCTGAAATGTCATGATGATGTTACTTTGGGAAGCTCTAGTTTCATCCATTGCACCACGCTCTTAGTGAGCCCTTTCAATCAAGAAATGCAAGCTCTAGAGTGTGAAATGGAATGATTTCATTAACATTTCCTCTTTCCACTTACTCTAGTCTCAAAACATTTTTATTATAGTCACCATGCCGTACATTCTATTTTTAATATGCTTTTTGTTTGTTCGTTTGTTTTGATTTCAGGGGGATTTCTTCTTCTCTATCTTCCAGCTCTTCCTTTAGATTTTTTAGCTCTTCTATCTTTCTTTAAAGTTCTAAGGTCTTGTGTTTTCAGAACATCCTTTGTGTAAAGGATAAGATAAGAGCCGCCCCTCCCCCCCACCCCGGGGTCTTATCTGGAGGACTTTGGAAATCACACCGCAGGGAGGGCCATGGGCGGCTCCCCTGCCCACATGCAAACCCACCTCTGGGGCTCACACTGCTACACACCTGGGTGAACTGAATAGAGGGCCACCCCCCAGAGACAGAGGAGAGATCTTACCAGCATAACACATGGATGAAAACCAGTCCACAAGCCCAGAAAGACACCGTCTCTTTCTTACTAAGCGGGAAGCCTCTCCTGCATTACTAATTGACATGGAGGGTCAGAGTACAAGTCCTCATTCTGACGGCTTTACGATAAGACAGAAACATTTGCTCTCATTTATAATCCATTTGTTAAAGATGAAAACTGTGTCACGAAATAAAGGTCAATAATAATCACTTTCCTCTAAATGCAACTTCTCATTTTGCCAAGGGTGTGCACAGACATTGTTCCATTTGGTCCTCATAAAGACTGAGTAGCCAAACAGGATAATTTGCTCATTTACAGATGAAGAAGGTGCTCTTCCCTCCACACGCGCTAGCTTGCTAAGACAAGCTATAACTGTGCAATCACAATTTGCCATGTAGATCAATAATGAAATGGGAAAAACACACTGGCGTGGGAATCAAGAAACCTGCGTTTTAGGCTATACTCTGCCACTAAGTTAAGGGAACTCGGGCAACTTAATTCCAATTCACTAACATTTTTTATGGGCCAGATATTGTGCTGTGTGCTAGAGGTACCAAATTGGATAAGGTACAGTTCTTGTCCTTAAATTGCTTACAGTTTTGTTGAGAAGACAGATATAATCTCCCCTCCAAAATATAGCAGTTTTCTGTAATCAGGTATGAAAATAATATTATATATGAATATATACCCTGAAAGACCATAGAAGGCATAATTAATTCCATCTGGAGAGGAAAGACAGCAAGGTTTTCAAATAGATGCTGGAAAACTATGTTTTAAAAGTATAACAGTAATATATTGTCTCAAGAAAATTCAAATAAAGTATGATACATAGAAAGTAAAAAAAAAATCACCATAACTCCCTTCCCACTGAGAGATGAACAATGCTAGTTTTATGTTTACTAGGAGATACATTTGACATATGTTTTAAAGGACTAGTGGAGGTTTGCCTGACGTGAAAAATAACAGAGAATTCAAGGCAATGGAAATACACAAAATGGGGAAGGGAAAAGGGCATAGCAAGTTTGGGACACAGCTGTAGTAAGTTGTGGGAGGAATGGCAAGAAATAAGGCAAGAGAGCAAAGCATCTATCTATCAGAACAGAAGGGACTTTGTCTACCATGCTGAGGACTTTGGACTGCTTCCTGCAGGAACTGGGGGGCCATTGAAGTATTTTACGTTGGGAAGTAGATAGAGTCAAGCCTGCATTTTATACGCCATTCACTGGTGTTGTGGATGGTGCATTAAGGACGGGTGAGACAAGACTGAAGTAAGAGACCAGCAAGGAAGTCTAGGTGAAAAGAATGAGTCCAAACTAAAGCAGAAGAGTGAAGATAGAAAGGGAGGGATAAATTTGATAGACTTTAGGAAGTTAGTATTAATAAGAAAATTAACTAGAAATGAGGATAAAGAAAAAAAGCAGTCTAGGATTACTCTTTGAATTCTGGCTTGAATAATTGAGTGACTAGTGGTATTATTAATAAAGGGAAAGAATGTAGGACAAGCAGCAGGTTTGGGGGAGAGGATAACGCCTGGAAGACATCATGGGGAAGGTATCTGACAAGCATAGGTTTATGAGGTTGGTCGTGTCCTGTTCTTCAATCCTAGTAACTCCCTGAAAGGGTATTGGCCAAGGTAGAGTCAGCTCGACTGGGAGAAAGGTTTACCTGGCACAGCAGAAAACAGTAGAGGGAGTGAATAGTGTTAATACAAGAGGAATAGCATTAATCATTTGATCCAAGCAGTGGATATGGAACCATAAAGGAAGTAAGTCCAGGAGTCAGGAAGTTAGGGAGTGAGAAATAGCATGGAAGGCAAAGTGTAAATAAATAAAGTCAGAGTGCAGGGTGTGGGCTGCAAGAGAGACAAATATGACAGGTCCTTTTTTCATTATTGATTCTGACTGGGGGGCTAGAAGCCCACCTGTTGGCTTAGGGAGCCCGCCTTGGGTCCAGGGATGGCCACACCAACACGTGCTCAGGCTTGCCCAGTCTGAGAGAAATGAGGGTCCTCTGAGTTACCTCTCTCTGGTTCTTTCCTTGCCCTTCCTGTGCACCGGGTGCTAGAGCTGGCTTCTGCTCCAGCTTACAAGATGAAAGGAATAAGAAAGCTAGGGACAGGAGGTGAAGGGATATGATCGGGTCAATGAAAAGGCCTAAGAAATGAATTGAGGCTTGTAGCAGGGTTGTACCTCATCATCACAGGGTGCTGGGCTGTCCTCAAGACGGTGTCTCCAGGCTTCAAAGGCAACCATTTCTCACTTCCAAACCAAGTGGATGGAGTATATGCCTGAGCCTAACTCTTCACCAGAGTCGTCTTTTAGCCAGAGAAATGGTCATAAGTACTTAAGCTTAGCTGGGGTGGGCGAAGAAAGAGAAAGACGTAAAAAAGGTCTTAAACCCTTAAAAGGTACATATCCAAAAGAATTGAAAGCAGAATCTTAAGGAGATACCTTGTATCTGCATGCCCAATTCATAGCAATATTATTCACAAGAGTCAAAACATGGAGGCAACCCAAGTGTCTGTCAGTGGATGAATGCATAAACAAAGCATAGTATATGCATACAACAGAATATTACTCAGCCTTAAAAAGGATGAACATTCTAACACATGCTGCAACAGGGACAAAACTCAAAGACATTATGATAAGTGTAATTAGCCAGTCACGAAGGGACAAATACTGCATGACTTCACCCATGTGAGGGAAATTCATCGAGGCAGAAAGCAGAGTGGTGGCTGTCAGGAGTGGAGGGGAGTGAGGGAATGAGGAGCTCTGTGGTCCAGCGGGAGCCGAGTTTCACTTTTCTAGGCTGAAAAGAGTGCCGCGGCTCCCTGGCGCTGACGGTTGCACAACAGCGGGACTGTCCTTCACACTGACCCATAGTGCACTTAAAAATGACGAAGATGGTAAATTTTATGTGATTTGCATTTTACCACAGGTTTTAAAACAGAGTAAAGTTAAATAAATAAAGCATGGTTGGAGCTTGAAAGGTAGGAAAGGAAATCTGCAGGTGCTGAAGCAAAGAGGAAGTTAAGCGTTCCAACACCGGACTCCGGGACCTACGCCGCCGTGGTCCCAGGGAGATGACGTGACCCAGGAATGGCTCAGGGCTTGGACTTTGACACCCGTGCAGAGATGGGAGATGAGGACTCATGCCTGAGTGAAACAGGGGGTCGGAACTGAGTCCTCTACATAGAGCCCAAATATTCTAAGAAAAGCCAAACATCAACCCAGAAGGACACCAAGGAAGCTCCTCTCTACCCTGATTCTAAATGAGGAAAAACAGTCCCCTATGAAAATCAAAACCCAGACATGTGCCTGGCACAAGTTTAGAGTCCAAATATCTATTACCTAAATCAGAAGGAAACCCCAAACCAAAAAATTAACATAAAATTGGTCTTAAACCAGGGGTACCTCTAGGATACCTGGCAGAAACGAATATAAAACCACTCGGAAATTAAACTTCAACACTCCAGTCCACAGAGAATTCCCACAGGAAAAATAAAGGCCTGCTTACAATAAAAAATTATAAAAACAGAGAGAAATTATCTACCATGTGTAAGAGTCACCAGTCAAAATAAACAGCAGGATTAAATTTCTCAAAACTTAGATAGCAGGTAAACTGTTATAGTTTATAAGCTGAGAGTAGAAACTATAGACATAGTATTTTAAGTGATTTTAAAAATCAAGCCCTGGCTAGTGTGGCTCAGTGAATTGAGCACGGGCTGGGAACCAAAGAGTTGCCCATTCACTTCCCAGGCATGGCGCATGCCTGGGTTGTGGGCCAGGTCCCCAGTAGGGGGCATGTGAAAGGCAATCGCACATTGATGTTTCTCTCCCTCCCTTTCTCCCTCCCTTCCCCTCTGTCTATAAATAAGTAAATAAATAAATCTTTAAAAAAACAAATGATTTTAAAAATCAAAGAAGGAAATACCTAAAACTAGTACAAGACATTATTTTTAAAAGAATAGAAAGATCTAAAATGAGCCAGAGGGAGCTTCTAGAAATTAAAAATATGGTTTCAGAAATTAAAAGTGCAAGGGATGCATTAAGCAGCAAATTAGACACACAAAAGAATTAATAAAATGGAAGAGAGATCTAAGGAAGTATTCCCAAATGCTCCATAGACAGACCAAGAGAATAAATATACAAATGGCAGGTTAAAGGATGAGAATGAATGAAAAGAGCAAACATATGTCTCATAGAAGTACCAGAAGAAGACAATAAAAAGAAGAAACAATATTCAAGATTTAATATCTGGGCTCAAAAAATGTCCTTGCCAATTACTCTTTAACCTTGGGCAAACAATGTAATCTCTCCGTGACCCGGTTTCCTGCACTGTAAGATGGTTCCACTACTCTGTTGTGAGAATTAAATGAGATATCAAATGTACAGCACAGCACCCATGAAACATGTAAGTGCCTATTACTGTTATTAATGGGAATTATCCCATACTGGTAACAGATTCAAACTCCTGTTTAAAGAATCACACAGAAGATAAATAAAAACAAATCCATACCTACACACCTACTAAACTGCAGAATATAAAAGACAGAGGGAAAAATCTTAAAGCAATCAGAAAGAAAAGACAGATTTTCCACAAAGGGACAATAATTAGACCTGTAGCAATGATCATCTTCAGTAGCAACTAAAGAGGTCAGAGGAGAAAGCAAATGTCTTCAATGGGCTGAGGGAAAAATAACTGTCAGCCTAAAATTCAACACCCAAATAAATTGCCACTTACTACTGAGGATGAAATAAAGATACTTTTCAAGGTAAAACTGAGATCTTTTTTTTTTTACCAGTCACAAACCCTTAGTGAAAGAACTATTAAAGGATATACTTCAACAAGGAAATCAGTTCCAGAAGGAAGCCTTGGTTTGTGAAAAACCGAAGTGAAAAAACAGAAGAATCTTCTTGGGGAAGGGGTAGGGGGGCCGGGAGAAGAGTCAGGGAAGGCAGAGATGACCCGGGTGGAAGTGGGTGTGTGGGCCCTGACAGGTGGGGCTCGGTGAGTGGGGTGTTGCCGCACAAAGCAGAAGGTCACCGGTTCAATTCCTGTTCAGGGCACATGCTTGGGTTGTGGGTCTTGTCCCCAGTCGGGACACATGCAAGGGACAAGCTACTGATATTTCTCTCCCTCTCTTTCTCCCTCCTTTCCCCTCTTTCTAAAAACAAATAAATAAAATCTAAAAAGGAAGGAAGGAAGGAGGAAAGGCAGGAAGGAAAGAGGGAAGGAAGGGAGGGGAAAAAAGGAAGGAAGGAAGGAGGGAAGGAGGGAAAGGAAGGAAGGAAGGAAGGAAGGAAGGAAGGAAGGAAGAAGGAAGGAAGGGAGGGAGGGAGGGAGGGAGGGACTGTTGGAGAGGGAAAGCTATCAGGGGAGTGTAAGTGCTTATGCTGTAGGCGAGCAACGCGAACCTTGGGGGAGACAAAGGTAAGACTCACAGAGCTATAGAGAAGAGATGGGAATGGAGCAAACAAGATTTAGAAAACAAATTAGAATTTTGGTGAGAGAAACGTAAGGGGCCCCTCCCAGAGGTTTTGAAAGAACTGAATTGCTTTCTGGAACTGAAATTCCTTGTCTGTGGGGTTGGATTTAATGATCCTTCATGTTCCTCCTCACTCTGACATTTTACGATGCTGCATCAGGAGACAGAGGGGTGAGGCCAGGGCTCCTGAGTTAGTGTAACTTCTGAAACTTTGAAAGACGAGCTCAGTCCATTTCTGAAAAAAGGCAACAACTGGCATTGGGCACTAAAGCCCCGACATTAAGAAGCGGAAGCAGCATTGCAACAATTAGAGTGGAGAAGGGCCTGAGCGTGGCACAGACATAAATGGAAGTGGCGGAGACCAGGGCAAGTCCTGAAAAGCCACATCCTGGCTTCCACGCTGCTTTCCAAAGGCTCTGAGTTTGACAGAAATCCAAACATGTCTTGTCTAAGCCACTTTCCCCTTTAATTTTCAAATTTATGTATATTTTAAGGGAAATTTAATCTACATGGCTCCGAATCATGTACAGCAAACTCCTCAAAGAGACACTTGATGCTGGGAGCTTTTCCTGAACTTGGAACAACTTGTTACAAGAGGATCTTTTTTAGTGGATTCTGTTTCCAGGTCTGAGATTTGGGTCAGATGCTAAAAACCTGCTGGATAAGGACTCTGCATTTTTCTTCCGCTTCTTCCTCGGCAGTGGAAGGGAATGCATCCAAGCCGTGGGGACACAGGGCTTGGCTCTGTCAAAGGAACAGTGCAGTCCTTGACTGCCAGCACGAACGCAGCCTTAATCTGGTCCTCAGCGCAACAACCGCTGCATTGGAGGTAGGGCTGGCGGAGGGGACTCCAGTTTCCGAGCCGTGTTTCCTTAGGTTGCAGTGAGCGCTGCACCCAACCTCATTATACAGTGGCCATCCTCACCGCGGCATGTTGCTGGTTCACACTGTCCTGCTAACCGGAGCCCAGCCCCCGCCGGGCTCCAGGAGAGAAAGGCGTGGGGCCAGGACCGGCTGCGCACTATTTTCCTTCCACCGTTCTCAAGTTGGGCTGGCCCAGAGCGCGTGGTCCCAACCGACCCCGCTGTTTGAGCCGTCCTGCGGTGTACCTCACTTCCAGGAATCCTACCCAGCCCGAGGCAGAGAGTCTCGTCACTTATTTACCCACAGACCCGTTCCAAGATGTAAAATCATACCACTGGAAAGAATTTCTAGTCTGTGACTCCGGGGCCCACAGTTTCTACATTTCCTTTACAATCGGTAATGGATATAGGTGCCCCTTTCGATGACATCTTCTCTTATAGTTTCATTCTTAATTAATTTTTTAGCTGACGTTGAGCTGGGCTGCAAAGACCAATCGAATGAGAGAGTCAAGTCTTGCCACTTAACAAGCATTACAGGAGCCAAAAGCACCTCAGGGCTGGTTTTCTACATTTTTTCCCTTTCCATTTAGAGGTGGAGTTACTCAAAGTAGCTTAAGTAGCATAAATTTAGGGGTGACCTCTCCTCAATAATATCCCCCAGTGGCATCTGCTATTGCATTACTAACAGTTATTAGCCATCCCATCTGCGTTAAGACTGCGGGGGGGAGGAAAAGAGGGGAATTTGGAATACACTCGTAAAATACATATACTCTTGGGAATGAAACTACACCAAGTCCCAAACAACTTGATGTAAATTAGTTCATTAGAGCAGGAAACCCCACAAAATACTATGGTTTAGCAGAAAGAACTCTGGGCTTGGAGTCCAAAAACCAGAGATTGAATTCTGGCTCTACTTTCTTTCTCTGACTTAATGCCCTCATCTGTGAATTGGTGACAACCATCCCTGTGTCGTTATGAAGCCGTGTGTGTGCTCCTGTGTGTGTGTCCGTACACATATCCTGTAACGACTTTGTGAATGTCTGCACACCCTGAGAGCAGGGACCACAGGCCAGGAGGGAGGAAGGAGGACAGGGCCTGCCACAGGCTGATGCAGTGCAGAGCCCCAGGGACGCCTCTGACAGCACCAGGCAGCTTAGTGCGGGGCCAGCCTGCCCCACGATGCTGCTTGGAAACTGAAAAAGGGCTGACTGGCCCTGGCTGGGGTGGCTCAGTGGATTGAGCGCAGGCTACGAACCCAAGGGCTGCTGGTTCGATTCCCAGTCAGGGCACATGACTAGCTTGTGGGCCAGGTCCCCACGGGGGAGCATGCGAGGGGCAACCACACATTGATGTTTCTCTCCCTCTCTTTCTCCCTCCCTTCCCTTCTGTCTAAAAATAAATAAATAAAAACTTCAAAAAATATAAAAAAACACACACACACAAAAGGGTTGAGTGTTTGTTATTTGTTAGGCGTCCACTCCGACACACCCCAGAGCCCATCGCACGGCCCGCCCGTCTGCCCCAGGCTGCCTCCCCCAGGGAGAGTGGGTCTGCCCTCTGCCTCGCCTGTGGGTGGAAGGCTAGGCTGGAGAGTGGGCTGGACAGATGGAAGCACCTGAGTGGCTTTTTAATGAAGACCGTTCGACCTCAGGTGTAACTTTTACTAACTCCTAGGGAAGCCTGCTCACCTCTGCTTGGGGCACCTTTACTCTGGCTTCATAAAAATTTGTTTATAAGGCCAAGCTCAAATAAAGTTAAAACAGACCAATGAGGTGGTTGGGGATGGGCTCTGGAAGGCCCCAACCCGTTACACAAGACTCCCTTTAGCCCCGGGTCTATAGGCTGGTGGTGGACTGCTCCCAAAAGTTATTTTTCTATTCATTTCAGCAGATTTCCCCCCCACCCCCCAAAGCAGGCCCCTGGAGCTGCCAAGCCATGGTAACAGGGAGGAACATGGGGCTGACATGTGAGCCCCCAGATGCAGCGGCGGGGGGTTGGTTTCACCTCCGGGCTGGGAAATAAATGCAGCCTGACTTTTGGGAGAGAGCCTAATTGATTCTACTGGTGGCGGCAGTGTGGTGGAGACCCCTGGAAAGAATGACATTCGGGGCCAGGGCACCAGCGCCCAAGGCACACACACTTCCTTTAATTAACAGGCGCACCATGCCAACAAACACACCGGCCTCTGGGAAGCTCGGGCGACTGACAGGCAAGCCTCCTGACTTCCTCGGGGAGTGCCCTGCCAGCCAGGATTATTCCCGGTTCCTGTTTCTTCACAAAAAAGCCCCTGTGCGTGTTGAGAGGCCAGCCCCAGGTGTTGGCAGACCCCCAACCTGGAGGGCCCGCCTGAGCTTGTGTTCCTGCTCCTCTCTGCCAGGGAGTCGCCAGTTGAAAGCATTCAGAAAAGCCGGGGACCTTCCTGGGGACTTTCTGGCATGAAATGGTCAAATTCTGCCTCCCCTTTTCTCTTCTTTGACCTGTCAGGACTGTAGTTATTTCTAACGACGAACTTCGTCTTCTCCTCCAGAACTTTCGCAATGCCCACCTTCCCCAACCCTGCGCAGGGTCTGAAATTGTCTCCAGCACCCCCAAAGCCATACAGGTGAGGAGTGGGGCTATCTATGGCTTTTCCCAAGGACAAGATCAGTGCCTCTGGAGTAGAGTTTTCTATGCTCCGTGAGTCTCTTTTATTTATTGGCCACTGCAAACGTAGCTCAAGAGAGAGTGATGCATTCAATAAGCATATATATCAAATGTCTGTTATGTGCCAGGCGCTGTGCTGGGTGCAGAGGACTCTAAGCCCCTGAGGTAAGACCCCTCTCCAGGGACGAAGCCAGAGGCAGGAACAGAAGCAACAGGACATGGTGACGGTTCTAGTAGGTATGTCCAAGGAGCTGTGGGTGTACCACGGAAGCAGCATTCTGGCTGGGCGCAGACCATCTAAATCAGATCAGACTTGTTAGTGATGTAGGCCCCATCCCCAGGTCTCACCCTAGAACTTCCAGGTCTTAATCTCAGGGAGGGACACCCAGGAAGCTATAGTTCAATGAGTCTCTCAGATGATTCTCGTTCGCCCTAAATTTTGAGAACCACTGTCCTCTTTGAGAGCCCTTAGAAAGGGTGCATGCAGGTGATGACGGTTGAGGTTTTTCAAAAAAGTAATAGCCTTTACTTAAGTTTTGATGTTTCTTTTTTTTTTATTTTTTTTAAAGATTTTATTTATTTATTTTCAGAGAGAGGAGGAGGGAGAGAGAAAGAGCAATGTATGGTTGCCTCTCACATGGCCCTCACTGGTGACCTGGCCCACAACCCAGGCATGTGCCCCGACTGGGAATCGAACCAGGACCCTCTGGTTCCCAGCCCACGCTCAATCCACTGAGCTACACCAGCCGGGCCAAGTTTTGATGTTTCTTGAAAGAAATCATCAGAGGATGCTTCATTATTCTGTACTATACATACAGGGCTTGGGTCCCAGTTTTGTGACTTTTTAATATTAATTTTTAAAATACTTTTAAAGTGATAAAATACATGTAGCACAAGCTTTACTGAATTAACCATTTTTAAATGCACTGCAGTTCGGTGGTATTAAGGACACTCACATTGTTGCACAACCGCTGGCACCACCGCTGATCCATGGAACTCTCTTCATCTTGCAAAACTGAAACTCTGTTCCCCAGAGGCAATACAGCTCCTCGTTCCCCTTTCCCCTCAACCCTGGCAACCGCCGTTCTACATTCTGTCTATGAATTTGCTTCATGTAAGTGAAATCATACAATATTTGTCCTTTTGCGACCGGCTTATTTCATCATCACAATGTCTTCAGGGCTCTTCCATGTTGTAGCATGCATTAGAAAGATAACTCTGCTCACAGGTGTAAGGTAACTGGAATAAACCAGGCAAGAAGTCACAAAGACCCACACGAGGGCCACTGAAGTGGGACATGGTGACTGGCTTAGGGGATGGAGATACGCGGTTGCTCCCGTACAATTCTCTCCTGTCACTTTAGAAAACTGAGGCGATGGCCCTGCCACTCACCGAGGCAGAGAACAGGAGAACAAGACGGCTGCGGCTGCCATGGCGCCAAAGCGTCTGTGATGCTGAGCCAGTTGCTCTCCTCTCCCTGCCGTGGCGCGCGGGGGTTTTCCAGCCTTCGTCTTTACTGTCCTCCCAGGGTATGACAAGCCCGGACGCAGTCCAGACACTTTGAGAACATCAGCAGCTCTCAGCTTTGGCCACATAAAAATAGTGGGTTCATCTGTGCTTTGTCAATGGCAGGATTTCACCATGTCTGTGGGCAGCTCCATGATTCCTGATTCAGACCATTCTCTCAACCGCAAAAGCCACCAACATTGCTCTGGACGAGCCGAGAGATGCCATTCCTTTGCAGATTTTTTTTTCAACTGTGGCTTTCACAAACCACATAGAAGATTGCAAGTCACATCCGATCTGCAGACTGAAGACCCAAGTGCATACTGTATTCTATGGGGTGGTACTGTTTGGTGTACCCACGGCCAAGGGACTCTCTGGCTACTCCTGAAAACCCAAAGAAGTGGCAGAGGCCAATTAAATTACTGAGAGGGGGTTTCAAAACTTTAAATTTGAAAGAGCTGGAGCAAATTTGGTCCCAGGAAGAACATTGCAATCGGCTGCCCCAGTTCTACTGAGCTGGGATAAAGGACAGCTTGAGCTGAAGACAGGAGTAGATTTGGAGTTGGCCCCAAAAGGGATTGTGCTCAATGAGAGCAGCTTAAAACAACAAATGCGTGGTTTTTCACACAGTTCCTGTGGGTCAGGGATCCAAGAGCAGCTTAGCTGGGTGGTTCCAGTCTAACGTCTCTCATGAGGTTACAGTCAAGCTGTCATCTGCAGACTTGAATGGGGCTGGAGGAGCCACTCCCAAGCTCATTCACGTGGCTGTTTATAGAAAGCCTTAATTTTTTGCCCTGTGGGCCTCTTTATAGGGATGCTCATGATCTGGAAGCTGGTTTTGCCCCTTGTACCTGAGAGAAAGAAAGAGAGCGAGAGCAAGAGACACCAGAATGTCTTTCCAAATCTAATCTCAGAAGTGGCAGATCATTACTTCTGCCATATTCTGTCGGTCACACAGACCAGCCCTGATACAACGTGAGAGAGACCACATGAGAGTCGGGTACTAGGAGACAGGGACACTGGGGCCATCTGGGAGGACAGCTGTAACACTGAAAGTTCTGGTGAGTACTCCAGACCACAGTGTGCCTGTTCTACAGACACAGAAAGACAATTTGACCCACGATCCTTCTGTATTTGTTTTTCCAGTCTCGGGAAACTTTGGGAAATGTATGTTGGGCTCATATGGACTTCCAGCACTTCCATCCCATTGTCACCACTGAACCCTTAACATACAGCCCAGCCCTTTAAACTTCAACTGCACTTGGACTCAGTGTTGAGTCTACAATTGAGCACTTTAGCATTGTCTTGCTGTTTTACATGGACTTACATGGTTTCCTCAACTAGACTGTATGCTCCTTATGAGAAGGGACCATATGTCTTTTTATTTATAAGGGGCCATAGCAGCAAGCCCTATGCTGGATACATGGTAGTTGTTTAATCAAGAGTTATTCACTGGCTGATTGATTTAGAGGACCTCTGGGAAGTTGACGAGTCCGCGAGGAAGAAACTTAGTCAGATGAGTCATCCTTCAAGTCCAGAACAGAAACTCCACGGACAGCTGCTCGTCCCAGCTGGAGGAAGAAGACTGGCTCCTGGTCTCAGGCCCAGAGGCCACCGGCTGTGTTTAGCTGGGGCTAATGATCAAGCCTCTCTCACACCGAGCCTCCCGATAGCTCGGGAGGATGTTGGAAGCATCATTTCTGTACGACCTGGGCTGGTTGTACACAGTCCGCCAGGCAAAAATGAATGCTTCCAGAGGAAATGGTTACTAACAAGCAGAACTTCCTTTAAACGTCTCCACGATTTGGGACATGCTCTGAAATGAGAAGCATGTTGGTTCCGCAGAGCTGGAGAAGGGTCACTTGCCCTGCACAATGTCATCAGCACATACCAGTGAGTCCTACGGATCTGACTCTAGTCTGCTCCTTAGCACTGGATCCTATTCATATAAGTCAGTGATTTGGGAAGGAAGCTGTATTTAGCCCAATGCTGGTGAAATACAGTCAATGGCACCAACCAGCTGCACGCTGCAGCTGACATATATCCAAGTGGAAACACCAATATCTGAGGTTGGAATCCCAGCGGAGAGCCCCTCCTCTCCCACAACCTGCCATTCACTTGGCTTGGGGTTACCTGAGGTTAATGGGTCCCTGCTAAAATGTTGATTTCTCAACATGGCCTTTGGAATTCTGTGCCTTTTGTTCTCTCAGCGAATTTACCTTCCTGTGTTGTTTGCACCTCAGCTTTTCCTTTCAGTGATTTTGCATCTGTGGTAACTACAGAAGAAAGCCTGTGAAAAATGCTTTGCTATATTACATTGGCCCCTAGCTCCAATGAATTGTTCCATAAATCACATTATTGTTAAAGTGTCCTAGCAAAACTAAACCACTTTCAGGGGCTCAGCGAGAAGAAGGATATTAATCAAAGGCAACCATTGCAGAAGGATCATTAAAAAAAAAAAGGCAGGAAATAAAAATACACGGTCTTTAATGTGTGGAGCCTGGAGAAGAGCAGTGGGAATGGGCCAATCCAGAAGACCTTCCCTCTTTCATAAATACTCTGATACAGGAACAAATTATCTGTGAACACTTAGGCCTATCTAGTTTTATAGCAAAACAATATTGAACACCTGCTGCACCTTCGTGATCTAGTTCAAGCAGCGCTGGGTGAGAATGGGGTGGTGGAGTCGGGGCTCCATAAATCAGGAGGAAGTTTTCATCAGATTCAGCTGGGATCTGCAGGGTTTGCTGAGCGGATGACAAGTACAAGCATCTCACAAATATTTCTCAGCGCCCCTGTCCTTGACTGTCTCCAACAGAGGCGATGAACCTTGCTCTTTGAGTCCTAGGTTCCACATGCAAACCTCAGGCAGGAGAAGCAGTAACAGAGCATTGGCTTCTCAGATTATTACTCGAAACAACCAGTCAGCAGGCCAAGAGCCTTTATTGAGAGCCACTAAACCACTCTGCACTAGGTATGATGGGAAAACCCAAGCCAAACAAAGGCTAAATTCTACTGTAACAAGCTAAATTCTGGAACTTTAGTCAACAGAATGTTGCTCAAAATAAGTGGCACTGGTTCAGATTTCTTGCTGCAGGGTTTAGTTTCTTTTTCTTTTACCTGCTCTATTGAGATATAATTGATATACAACATTGCAGAAGTTTAAGGTGGTCAATGTGTTGGTTTAAAACACATATATATTGCAAAATGTCTACTACAATAAGGTTAGCTAGCATCCTTCACCTGACATAATTACCATGTGGTTGTTTCTGTAGTGGTAGAACATTTAAAACCTTCTCTCAGTAGCTTTCAAGTACACGATACCGTACTATTAGCTATAGTCACCATGATGTACATAAGATCCCCGGAAGTTACGCCACCTATTAACGGAAGTTTGTACTCTTGACCAAAATCTCATTCCCCTCAATCCCTGTAACCACCATTCTGGTCTCTGCTTCTATGAGTTTGGCTCTTTTAGATTCCACATATAAGTGAGACCATACCATCTTTGTCTCTGACTCTTTTCACTTAGCATAATGTCCTCAAAGTCCATCTGTGTTGTTGCAAATGTTATCATTTCCTTCTTTTTATAGTTGAATACTATTCCAGTGTGTGTGGGAGGGTGCATGTATCTATCACATTTTCTCTGTCCATTCATCTGCCCATGGACACCTAGGTTGTTTCCATGTCTTGGCTGTTGTGAATAATTCTGCAATAAACAGGGGGAAATGCAAATATCTCTTCAAAATAGTGATTTCACTTCCTTCGGTTATGGAATCCTTTGGACTATACTTGGAAGTGGATTGCTTGATCATGTGGTAGTTCTATTTTTTTTTAAAAGAAGTCTTCCCTTTTTATTTTTTTTTTAAAGATTTTATTTATTTATTATTAGAGAGAAGAG
Source organism: Micronycteris hirsuta (assembly GCA_004026765.1). Classification (NCBI taxonomy): domain Eukaryota; kingdom Metazoa; phylum Chordata; class Mammalia; order Chiroptera; family Phyllostomidae; genus Micronycteris; species Micronycteris hirsuta. Next base: position 55,906 of record PVJI01007985.1, read on the forward strand.
AAGGGAGGGAGAAAGAGAGGGAGAGAAACAGCAATGTGTGGTTGCCTCTCACATGGCCCCCACTGGGGACCTGGCCTGCAACCCAGGCATGTGCCCTGACTGGGAATCAAACCGGAACCCTTTGGTTCCCAGCCCACGCTCAATCCACTGAGCTACACCAGCCAGGGCGGTAGTTCTATTTTTAATTTTACACCAATTGGCATTCCCACCAACAGCGCACAAGCGAGCGTTTTCGCCACATCCTCACCAGTACGTGTCTGTTGTCTTCTTAGTGACAGTCATTCCAACAGGTGTGAGGTGATACCACATTGCGGTTTGGGATTACATTGCGGTTTGGGATTGCATTGCAGGGCTCGGTTTCTAATTGAATCTGACTTAAAGTAGATGACTTATGTCATCTAATGACTTAGCATCTAATGATGTGTGATAAGCACAAAAAAGTACTGTTTCTAAATATATATTAGATACACACTGCTTAAATTCCATACCTACGTAACAAAATCTAACAAGTGAGGACACAGGCCCCTTTCCACTGGTTAACCGCAACAAAGTTCGACATTTTCAAATCCCTTATTTCTTTGCTTTCTTCCTCATTCCCCAAATACACAAAGAAAATAAAGGTCAATTGAAATGCCATCAACTTTTTAATACTTTGGTATATAATGATTATGATTAAGCAGACAGATTCTGAGATCAGCAGACCTAGGTGTGATCATGGCTCCATGTGTTGCTGCTCAATTATATTATCTCTTTAGGCCTCAGTTTCTTTATCTGTAAAATGGAAATAATAATAGCATTAACCTCATGTAAGTGTCATAAGAATGAACTAAGACAATCCACGCAAGGGGCTCAGAACATTACCAGGCAAGAACTAAGTGCTCAAAAATGCAATTACTATATATACATATATCACTGCCATATTGTTTATGTATACATACATTCACACACATCTTTCTTTTTTAAAGGGACCACAGTTTACATACTATTTAGGTTATCTTTTTTTAAACTTACAATGTATTATGAACAATTTTACACATCATTAGTCTCCCACAACATCACCTGTAGTGGGTGCCAAATATACCATTACATAAATGTGTCCTAAAGTATTTAACTAACCTATGGTTGGACAATTAGCTTGTTTCCAATATTTTATATTATAAATACCCTGTGAGGAATTGCCTTGGAGAGGTTTCTTGCACACATTTTTGTTTTTCGCCTTAGAATAAATTCCAAGAACTAGAGAACCACTGAATCAAAAGAAATGCAATTAAAATATTCTTAAAAGAACATAAACACATTACAGAAAATAAGGGAAAATTGTGATTGCACCACACTAATACAATTGCTAATGTCATTAGGGTGATTAAGATAGTCTGATGTTTTCATTTTTTACTTAGAAGAACAGAAGCTTCAAGTAAAAAATAAGCAGATGTTTATTATTTCTGGTCCCTTCTGAAATTCACTAAAATTACAATAAATACTAAAAAGAAGCATAAACCCACAATAAAAAGACAATGGAAGGCATAACAAAAGCCAAAAGACGTGATCAAAATTTTGAGAACTGTAAAGCACACCAGATGAGTGAAAACTGACCTAGTGGATCAAAGAAACTAAAATTCACGTCATGACTTAGAATCCATGACTAGCTTTAAAAGGAGCAGCTAGACCCTCCAGAGCCCCTCCTTGGTCCTGAAAGAAGACAGAAGATTTACTCTCCAGAGAGGCTGAACCAGACGGTTTCTGGATCAAGCACTGCTGAGGGTAGGAGGAGGCATCTCAGTGAAAGGAGAGTATTTCCGTGAAAGCCGACAGGCCTACTGAAAGGTAAGAGCCCTTCCCCAGCTCAGCTCCCAGAATGCTGGCAGCCAGGCCACAGACTCTCTCCCCTCCGCACCCCACCCCTCGAGACAGCAGTTTGGAGAATTCTTCCGTGAGTAACTTATAGATAGGTCCAAGAAAAAGGCTATGGAGATTCCCCCAAGGAACTGTCAGTTCTCTGCATAAGCTATGCTGAAGTCCAACACTGCCTCTTCACACAGAAAATGATCGTAGACATTTGAGAACGCTCCTAACATGAAACACACCGAAAAAACCCAAACTAACCAAAAGGAGGAACTCAGAAAAACAAGGAAGAATACGGGAGTGGGGTTAATCTAAAAATAAAAACATATTGCATCCATGAAATAAGAACAAGAGGCTGTAAAAATTAAGGAGAAAAAAAAAAACAAGGAGATGCTCTGAGTAGTTAAAAATATGAGAAATTATATCAACTTTTCTTTTGAAAGATAAAGTTAAGGAAATCTCCCAGGAGGTAGAACAAGAAGAAAAAATTACAGAAGATGTAAAGGACAGCGAAGTTTGAGACAGAGGTTCCAGAAAGAGAGAATCAAGAAAATGGGTGGGAGGGAATCGTGCAGGAATTAATATGGGCCTGAACTGAAGGAAAGTGATGCGCAGTGCAGCGAATGAGAAGAGGCATCACCGAGACACATCATTCTGAAATTTCGTATTACAGGAATAAAAAAACATACAAGTTTCTAAAAAGATACACTTTTAAAAAGCCACTTAAAAAGACTGAGAAACATAATGGCAATAGAAGACAATGAAGATATTCTGAGGGAAATGATTTTAACCCAGAATTCTATACCCAGCCAAACCATAAATCAAATGTACTTAAAGAAAAACACAGTTTCAGACATCCAAAGTCTCCAGAAATGCATCTTCTTTTCCCAGGAAACTAATGATGGATGCGCTTCGATCAGAGAAGGGAGTAAAAAAAGAAGAAATGGTGATGGAAAGCTAACTGCTATAATTTGGAGACTCAGAAATAATCTAGTGGCTAATGAAGACATCAGCTTATTGTTTTTTTCACAGAACAATCTAAGGTAAGTATTCCAGGTCAGCAGGACAACTCTGCTCTATCTAGTCATTGAGGAAACCAGGTTCCTTCTGTCTTGTTTCTCTGCCTCCGTGACAGCAATGGTTCTCAAAGCATGGCCTTCCGAATGGGCATCAACATCCCTTGAGAATTTGTTAGAACTGCCAGTTGTCAGCTCTCAACATCAGATCCAATGAATCTGAAGTTCTAGGGGCGGAGCCCAGAAATCTGTGTTTTAACAAGCCTTCCAGGTACTTCTGATACATGCCCTAGTTTGAGGATGAGTATCTGAGGGCATTATCCTTTTCTGTGTGATCAAAGTTGGGTCGCAGGTGCTTTTGACTGCAGCTCAGCAGATGGAAAAAGTGTGGAGGTTTCTTTGGTAAGGCCAGGATGTGGCTTACATTGCTTCCACTCACATTCACTTGGCAAACCCAGTCCTGTGGTAACCCCTAGCTTCAAAGATGAGTTGGGAAATCTAGTCTTCAGCTGGGCCGCCACATATAAATACAGTTCTATTGCTTTGAAAGGAGGGAAGAATGGATTTGAGAGGACAATCAGTAGTTTCTACCACATGAGTAATCCAGGCACCAGGGACCCTAATGCAGGAGAGCGGCGAAGACGAGTCCCAGGATGCTGATAAAGGGACATCCGGGAAGGCCCACTCACAGACGAGAGCTGCGAATCAGGCTGCACGCAGGGCAGCCTGTCCAGATGGGAACAGAAGGGCTGCAAAAGCTCCAGGAGGGTTGCCAAGGAAAATAATGACACCAACAGAATATCTACAGTTGAATGTATTGACAGTAGATTTTTATGGATGAATTAATAATAGGTACATAAAAAACTAAACAGAATTTTTAAAAAGCTAAAAATGTAATAATTCCAGGGAAAACAAAAGGTTGAATGAGAAAGGAAACATAATTATAGGATTCTATGTGGCTTAGCTGGGGGTAATATTTACACAGTCATAATGTAAATACTTAATATTGATTTAACCAAAAATGATGATACAACTATATTGAGAGAATGAGCAGAGGGAAATTGTGTGCGCGTCAGTTTAATAATGATAAACAACATTTCTATGGCTGTGTATATTGTACTGTGTGCCAGAAATTATTCTAAGCTCATTATATATTTAAATTTTAATCTCCATAATCACTTTATGAGGTGTAAATGCTATGATCATCCATCTTACATGTGAGGAAACCGAGACACATAGCAGTTAAGCAACTTGCATACGTCACACAATTAGTAAGTTAGGGCCAGGGATCTAAACCCTGGTCACTTCTCTCCAGAGTCCATATTCTCAGTTACCATGCTACATAGTCACACTTCCTGTGGTAGAAGATCAAAAGACAATACCTAAAATCAACAAACTGAGAAATACAGGAGAAGTGTGTTATTTATAAATAAAGACACAAAAACCAAGAAGAAACAGACAAGAGTTTAAAGTGATTGCTTCTGGACAGGGGGTACCTGGGAGTGGTCGAGTGATTGCTGTTTTTCTTCGTATTGTTGTTATAGACCCAGTAAAATGTGTGACTTTTAAAGATTTTATTTATTTATTTTTAGAGAGAGGGGAAGGGAGGGAGAAAGAGGGAGAGAAACAGCAATGTATGGTTGCCTCTCACACGGCCCTCACTGGGGACCTGGCCTGCAACCCAGGCATGTGCCCTGACTGGGAATCGAACTGGGACCCTTTGGATCCCAGCCTGTGCTCAGTCCACTGAGCTACACCAGCCAGGGCTAACATGTGCGACTTTTAAATATCACTTTGATCGAAATATATTTTTAAAGAGATGATGGAAGGCATGTGCCTGGCGAAGCTAGTGCAGAGAATGGAGAAAGAGGGACCCAGAAGAGATCACAAAGACCCCAAATGGGTAAATTATGCGAGGAAGCAACTGGTAAAGTTGCAGAAAAAGGGAGAGAAGTTTCCACAGGGAAATAACGAGTAGAGAGTTAAGAGAGCCAGAGAGAATAAGGGAAGAGATTGAACAGGACAGAGCAGAGACATCACCATCCTGGGCTGTAGATGGAGAAAGGGAGCACACTTCAGGGAAATCCTGTGATCCCCGCCCAGGGCAGCTGCTCTGTTATTGCTCCAGTGGCTGTGTGCCCAGGGGTTTTGATCTGGGGTCTCTGGTCTTAAAACTGAAGATAGAAGGAATGATGAACTGCAAAGCCACACCGAGGTGACTGATCAAAACCTAATTATACCTCAACCTCTAAGCCCAACCAAAGTAAGTAACAAAACTTCACTTGTCTATCTACTGTGTGGCCTTGGGGCAAGTCACTTAATTTCTCTGAGCCTCAGTTTTTCTCTGTTGCAAAAACATGGATATATAACAAATCACACACATGTGTAGTGCAGTGTGCCTCTCAGAGCCCTGCTCCGTTTTCCGTTTCCCCGAGCCAGTTTTTCAGGTAGTAAGATTGAGCCTCAGGGAAATGAAGTGAGTAGCATAACATTACACAGTTAGTTGATGGTAGAACCCAAATTCTAGACCCACGCTTATTTCGTTTTTCTTTGTAAACACTGTCTCAATTAAGAAGAGTCAAAGAAACTCCATGAAGTAAAAATATATATTCACAGAGGGTAGCTATAGAAAAGGAAACCAAGATATACAGTCCCCATGATTTGGCAGCTGGACGTCAGAACCGGGACCCAAACCCAGGCCTTCCGGTGCTCGGTCAAGGGCCTTTGCACAAACACGGCGTCTGGGGCGCGGGAACGAGACGGCGTGGGCGCAGAGCAGCGGCGGGTCGAGGCTTCTGTCCGGCTCCTCCTCGGATGCGTGCGGGCAGCGCGCGGGGCGGGCTCCCGTCCCTCCCGGGAAGGTCGGCGTTCGAACTCTGCCCGGTTTCAGAACATCCACTCGACTAATTTTTTAATTGAGAAAGTACGGTCATAGAAACGATCACAGCCGAGCTTTACACAAGCGCCCTCCCCGCGGCGAGGACGGGGAGGGGGAGCGGGCGGCTGTCGGGGGGCCAAGCTGCGAGCAGAGCTTCCTCCCGCGCGCGCCACGGTCACGGCCACGGCCACGGGCCGGAGCCGCCCCGCCGGGCGCGACCCCGGGGCTTGGGCTGCCGGGGAGGCGGCGGGCCCTGCCCGGTTCCGGTTCCCGCCCGGGCCCCGGCTCGAGGGGCGGGAAGGCTGCGCCGCCACGGCCGCCGTCCGGCGCGGCCCGGGGCCCCCAGACCGAGGCCGGCAAAGCCAATGTTTATCCGGCGCCCGAAGGCCGCGGAGCTCGGCCGGGCCGGGGCCCGCGCCCGCGTCCCAGGCCCGGCCTCGCCACGCCGCGCCCCGCGCGTCCCCGCCCCCACCGCCCTTAACGGGGAACGCTGACAAGTCGAATACAGCGGGAATAACGGCCATTTGTTCTGGTTATCGCTGCCGGTATTGAAGCCAGATGTGCGCGTCGCTGACATTGACATGGTGCATCTGGCTGGGGGTTCGGTTTCCATCGCGGAGTTGACCACATCCACCCTCGTCTGCTAGAAGAGAAGAGGCGAACATCTGGAAGTCATTGCAGCTGTCACGCTTCAAGGGGATCCTGTACCACAGAGAAGAGAATTCAGTACGTAACTGAGCAAAATTATCCAGCTCGTCTTGTCAGTCCAGATTTCAAACACATGCAGGAAAATGGCAACCAAGTTGGGGCGCCCTCCCTCCCTCCCTCCCTCCGTGGTGCCAGCGGGCACTACGAACCGAGGGCCCTTTTCCGCCCGGCGCCTGGGTTTTCTCCATAGAGAGACTCTGGCTGCAAGGGCGCGTTGGTTATTGGGCGCCAGAATCTTTTGTTGATCATGGTTAGGCTGAGCTAAAAAGACTCGCTCTTTTTCCTTTTGATCTCGGTTGGCTGGAAGTTTTAAATTAAACATTGCTTAGTCTTCTGCCCTCTCTTTCTCACGGCATTCAGTGCTCCAGCCCTACCCTACCTATTTCATTTTATCTCCGTTCCTTTTCCAGGGCTGAAATAAATTATGCCTTTTCCTAGAATCCCCTTTCTTTCCCTGTTCTCTTCACGCCAATCCAAATCTGTTCAACCCTTCGAGGTCCACTTCAAGTTTATTTCATCCATGAAGCCTTTCATGACTACTCAAGAGTCCACTGATCTTTACTTCAGCATATTTTAATTAAGTATATGCCCATGGAGAGGAAATACCGGTGTACATTTTTCTTGTATCTCCTTCAGGCCGCCTATAAACACTTGTCAAATAAAAGCACAAATCATTTTTTCTTTCTCTTTAAAAAAAGATTTTATTTATTTTTAGAGAGAGGGAGAGGGAGAGAAGCATCAATGTGTGGTTGCCTCCTGCATTCGCCTACTAGGGGCCTGGCCTGCAACCCAGGCATGTGCCCTGACTGGGAATCGAACTGGTGGCCCTTTGGTTCGCAGTCTGGTGCTCTGTCCACTGAGCCACACCAGCTGGCGCTCACTTTTTTCTTATCGCCTATTCTTTCCACATAATTTCTTTGCCTTCTACTTTTCCTTTCATGACAATACTCAATGTCTATGTTGAATGTGTTGTGAATTTTTGGGAAGATAGCTGTAAAAATCTAGTAATGAGTAACACCTGAAGAATTCTATCAATTGAAGAATATTAATTTGGAATCCTGCCTACTGTAGTGCATTAAAACTTGATTTTAAAAAGTGAAGGGCAGTGAAGTGAAAACAACATGACAAGTCAGGGGATCTAATACCATTCCCAAGAATGCCCCTAACTTGCTTAGTGACCTTGGACAATCGCTTAACCCTCGATATGCCTCCCATCTCCATCTGCAAAAAAGGGTGAGTTGTAGCCACTGGCCTCTCCCTGGTAGCAGAGCTGGGGTCGCTCTCCTGAGAAGAGGTAGAGTCCTATCAGAACTGGTTTTCTTTACCACTTGTGGATCTGTGCTGGAGTCTGAAGGCAGCAGTTTCCATCCTTCAGTGTCTCACCTGCCCAGCATGGAGAAACATGGATATATAAATGACGTGGAGGAAGAGCGCAGTGAGAAATAGATCCAAGCATGATCAGGAGCAGGATTTTGCCCTTATGAATGTCCAGCATTTTCCAGTTCAAGACAAGCCATTGCAGTAAATGTTAGGAATCCCAGCCGAAGATGGAATTTCTTGGGTTTTGTCCTTCTTTGTGCACTGATAAGGATGCAAAGCACCCTGCTCTAGCCTTGCTGTGTGGGATTGATAGGGATGTAGGAGGATAATTAGGATCTAGAAATAAAGGGGAGGGAATAGATGGAAGGAGAGAACTACCAAAGGAGAAAGAAAATGTGCCTCCTTGGAGGGACCAGCCAGCAAAAGAGGGTCTCTAACTTCCATAGGAAAAAAGCCATGTTACAAGCTAAGAAGGGAATGGGAGTCAGCAGACCCAGGGTTCCAGAAAGGTTTCTGCTGGTCTGCTCTGTGGGTGGGCATCTGTGAAAGAAGCACTTAGATGAATTGCTCTGCCATGTCTGCTAGCTCCTACATTATAGAATTCATTCGGAAACCACCTTTGAGCCCAAATCAGCTTATCATTTCTGACTAAACCCCAAATTCCAGCTCTAGTTTGTCCAGAACACATGGGGCTCTATGACACCCTCATAGAAGAGAATTTGGGGCATTAAATTCCTAAAATTCCTCTGCTCTGTTCCTTCAAATGGAAAAAGAAACTTTCTCCCAGAGAGGAATCAGTTGCAATAGGAAGATTGCAGATTAATGACCTAGAAAATCTTCCTCAAATGGAAATGATAGTTAATTAAGCTCCATTAAATCATAACTCCTGGCTTCTGCTTTTGGCCTCTTGCTACTGAGTCCAGGACTGAATAATTCTTCCATCCCTGGAGCTGTTGAATTGAAAGCACACAAGCTCAAGGGAGCAATCCGCTCACCTCCGCTATATCTATAACCACCCTCCTTCCTGTCAGAACATTCTAAAAAAAAAAAAAATCACCACTAGGCATGTCTGACTCCTTCAGGAGAGAGGATGGTCATTTCTAATTTGTTTTGGTTTATGGGCAACTTGACAATTTGACTAACTACCAAAGAGCCAGAACTATATCATCTTCTCATAAAAAGCTAATAAAAAAGGCTATTAATGCAGCCCGTTAGTTGGCTGAAAATGAGAGGTTAGGCAATCATTGTCTTAGCTCAGAGGAACTAAGACCTCCAGGAAGTCTTTCCTCTATACCCCCCGAGACATCAAGAGAGAAGTTCACGTCTCTTTGCTCCTATTTGTTGAGCTTGGCTATTTAAGCTCCATGCCCCCTTCTTCCCGCCCTAAACTATTCTTCTGTCTCAAGCGGACCTCTTGCTTTCCCTATACAATGCCACCCTCCAAACTCACGCCCCCTCCACGGGCTGTGCTCTCCTCTTGGGGAAGCCAGAGAAGCCCCCGGTCCCGTGGAAACAAAGCACTGACACTGTCGGCTAAATGTTCAGGCCGCTCTCACATCATTAAGCAATTTGAGTAGTTCTGGGGAGGTCTTCCCTTCTGAAATAAATATGCTCTTCTCAATTCCACTACTAGATTCCTTGAAAGACCTCCAGAATGGGATTGTGGGTACAATACCCTCTTATCCTGTGCAAAGGACACTCTCTCTAGTATTCTGAGTGATTTCTCTGGCACTTGCATCAGTGACTTACTTGCTCTGTGACCCTAAGCAGATCACCTTTCTTCTTTGGACCACAGCTATCCCCCTTGTTAGAATGGCTAAGAGAAACCCTAACTCGCAGTGGGAAAAGCTGGCTAGGCCTAAGGACAGGGTTTGACCGGAAGGACAGCAGGAAGCACAGTTCTAACCACCTTTCACTCAATTCCAGCTCTGCCGACTTAGGACCAAACCTCCTGGAGATGCAGCTCTTACCTTTGTGTTTGTCTTGTCTCCCTACTTGTGTGTACCCACAAATGATGCACCAACCACGTTCTTTAATGGGCCCCAGCCACTTACCCAGCATTGTCAAGAGCATGAAGTCTAGTGTGTAATTGATTTAATCTTGTGCTCAACTTACTTTCAATAAGACTCAAGGTGACTTTAAATAAGAATATAATTCAGGGTCTGCTAACATGGAGTTCATCTGAAAGAATCAAAAGGAATTGATGGTTTTCAGCAGTGAGAATGTTCTGCTTCTGATATTTTAGCAACAAATTTGGCCTAAGTTTTTCTGGCAGTCGAGGCACAGGGGTCACATGATGGACTGTTCATACTTGCTGGGTTAATAGTAGGATCAATAGTTTTGTTTCGTTTTTTCATTAACTCCCAACCACCTTAGTTGGGAAGGCAAAGCACTGATAAAGAAGACCCAGAAGAAAGAAGAACAGGATAGATGGCTAGAAAGATTTTTGGCAAAGGGAGAACCCTAAAACAAACTTCAAACTCCCTTGTGTCGGTCCTGTCGCCAAAGCTGGGCCCTTCTGAGAAATTCCCATAATGCACACAGGCCACCAGCATGCGTCACACCCATGACTCCACAGGCCACTGGGCACAGGACCAGCTGATCCCCGGAACAGTTCCATTTCAGAAGGGAAGCTTCATCTTGATCTGCAGGCTGGACATTTCTTTGAAGAAAATGTAGTGGTTTTGTCTTTTACCCAATCACACACCTTTCAGTGGGTGGAAGAGAGAGGGGAAGCAACTCCCAACCTGTAGATCCTTACACCTGAGTACTTACCAGTCACTGAGATGTCTCAGAGCACTCCTTGTTACATAAATCTTCTGCCACCTCCTCACCAGCAGTCAGCTGTTGCCCCTCAGATCCCCAAAGCCTGCCCTTGGAATCCAATATAAGGCCCAAGTTCAGCCCCAGTTGCCCTCACATGAAAGATGACTCAGTTTGATCTCTGCAGTTCTCTGGGTTTCCCACGGCATGGGGAAGTTGTTTTCATTCTTACTCCTCAGCTTCTACACTCCTGCACAAATTCAACTTCAAAATGCGTTTTCTCTACTGCTCCTTTTCCAAATCCAGGCTTTTTCTTCAAGATCCTCAACGTTATTTCTGCTTACTTTAGTAGGGGAGCTAGGTAGGTATGTCCCCCCAACCCTGTAGCTGGCATCCTTACTGCCGCCTCCGCCAAGTCAGTCCCATTGGGAGACCTACTTTGCCTTGCTCCAGGGGGCCCCAAGCACAGGTTCTTAAAACAACAAAACAGAATAGGAAGTGACCTTATGAGGTCCTTGGGTCCAGCCTCTTGTTCCTGGACAGGTGAATATCCAAGTCTTACTGAGACAATATTCGTTCTGCAAGTAGGTAATCACTCTTGTAGGTGAGGAGTGCTTCCTTAGATTAAGCCTGACTTTTTCCTGCCCTAATTGAGGCCCCAATTCTCATCTCATCCATTGCATCCGTGACAAATGACTGATGAGTGTTTTCCTTCTGTCCTTAGCCTTCTCTTCAGCAGAGAAAGTTTCCTCAGAAATAAAACTCGGATTGTTCTACTTCTCCCTTCCCTCTTGCCTCATCTAAGCACCCTCTAAATCAGGCCCAAGGCTCCAGAGGGAGTAATATCCTTTGTCTTGCAGCTGGTCTGCGTTTTGCTGTCTGGGAGACTGGGCTTAGAACAGCTTGAAGTTAGCACAGAGGCGAATGAAGCTTTAAATCTCCAGCACTTAACAGCTTCTTTGCAGCCTCAGAGGTAACCGCATTCTCTAGCTTGCTTCCTCTCATCTCTATATATCTATGTAATCTCTGTCCACTGGAGCCTGACTCCAGCCCTCTGTCTGCACCATTACGGTGGTGCTGAAAGAGGGAAAGTTGAGGAAGAAAAATTAATAGACACGGACGCATAAAAATAATACGCTCTCTAGGGCACACGTGAAGAAATAATTAAACAGATTCAATGTGTGGGGCAGGAAGAGAGGGGCAGGGAGCTGAACAGGCTGAGGCTGGTGCCTCTGACTTCCACTTCCAAAGGGGCTGTGGCTCAGTGCGAAGGGATTTGGGTGCTTTTTAATTCATGGGTTGGACTCATAGCTGAATGTGGTTTAGTCACTGAACTCTTCAAAGCCTGGGACAGTGCCTTGTATTTCTCCATATTCCTCAAAAGGATCCTCAAACAGTGCTGCACCCTAGTGAGAAAAGGAAATTTAGTATTTATTGAGGGTTCATTGTGCACCAGATACAATGTCAGTTGGGTACTTTTACGTTATGGCTTATTATCAGTTGAGTGTGTTTCAAGCTTCAGAAATGAATGTAATCATTTGCTTATGACCAGGATCAATCCCAAGTAACTACTCCCTCAAGAGTTTGTGATTCTGAGGCTAAAAAATAGCTTTGCACACCTTTCATTGCCTCCTTCCTTTCCTTCCTTACATCGGCGGGGGCTTTTGCTCTGAAGGTGAGGGAAGAAGGGAGGCTGGTATTTAGAGATCATTTAAATATCTAAAACGTGGCCCTGGTTGGTGTGGCTCGGTTGGTTGGAGTGTAGTCCTATAAACCAAAAGGTCACAGCTGGATTCCCAGTCAGGGCACATGCGTGGGTTGCAGTTCGGTCAGGTCTGGGCATGTGCAGCAGAGGCAACTGATTGATATTTCTCCCCACCTCTCTCTCCCTCCCTTTCTCTCTCTCTCTCAAATCAATAAGCACGTTCTTGGGGGCGGATTAAATACATACATACATATATATATAAATACATACATACTTAAATATCTAGGATACCTAGGTTAGCGAGAGGACGGGGGAGATGAAGAAGGCTTCCTCCCTTTCCCGTGAGCATGTCCATTCCTCTGGCTTCATTCCTTCGGGCTTGAAGGAAAACATGCAGAAGAGGACGACTCCCAACTGCTATTACTTTTCAACACTGGAACTGGGTGCAGAGTCATAATATTAAAAGAGAAGGTTCAGAATACAGGTACCTTTCCTAGGAAAGGCAGACCTGGGTGAGCGCCCAGAACAGCAACCGGTATGAGGAACACAAAGACGGACTGGGTGCACCAAATGCTACCATTTCCTTTCTGTAGAAATTGGAACACGTTACTTCCCTTCTCTGGGCCTCTCTTTCTGTTTCTGTTTTTTCTTTTGTTTTTAAATTAATAGACTTTTTTTTAAGCAGTGTTAGATGTATAGGAAAACTGAGCAGAACGTACAGAGTTCTGAGACACCCTTTCATCCACCACCCCCGGTGTCCCCTGTTACTGACATCTTCCCTCTTGGTAGTGCACATTTCATGGGCTTTGACAGATGGAGGATGTATTCATCCTGCAGTAGCGTACAGAGTAGTTTCACTACCCTAAAAATCCTCTGTGTTCCACCTATTCGACCATTCTCCCACCCTAACCCCTGGCCACCGATGATTTTTTTACTGTCTCCATAGTTTTGTCTTTTCCAGAGTGTTAGGTCATTGGAATCGTGCAGTGTGCAGCCTTGGCAGGTTGGCTTTCTTTCATTTTGCAATTTGTATTTAAGGTTCTCTTTGTGTCTTGATAGCTAATTTCTCTTTATCATAGAATCTCTAATTTTTAAAATTTTATTGAGTATGCTATTACAGTTGTCCCTTTTTTTTCTCCCCTTTATTCCCCTCCACCCAGCATGCCACCCCTCCCACCAGCACTCCCCCTGCTCTTAGTTCACGTCCGTGGGTCGTACATATTAAGTTCTTTGGCTTCTCCACTTCCCATACTATTCTTAACTCACACCTATCTATTTTGTACCTTCCAATTATGCTTCTTATTCCCTGTACCTTTCCCCCCATTTTCCCTTGCCCCTCCCACTGATAACCCTCCATGTGATCTCTATTTCTGTGATTCTATTCCTGTTGTAGCTGTTTGCTTAGTTTGTTTTTTCATTTTTGATTTTTAGGTTCAGTTGTTGATAATTGTGAGTTTGTTGTCATTTTACTGTTCATATTTTTGATCATCTTCTTTTTCTTAGATAAGACCCTTTAACATTTCATATTATAAGGGCTTGGTGATGATGAACTCCTTTAACTTGACCTTATCTGGGAAGCACTTTGTCTGCCCTTCCATTCTAAATGATAGCTTTGCTGGATAAAGTGATCTTGGATGTAGGTCCTTGCCTTTCATGACTTGGAATACTTCTTTCCAGCCCCTTCTTGCCTAAAAGTTTTCTATTGAGAAATCAGCTGATAGTCTTACGGGAACTCCTTTGTAGATAACTCTCTGCTTTTCTCTTGCTGCATTTAAGTCTCTCCTTATCTTTAATCTTGGGTGATTTACTTATGATGTGTCTTGGTGTGTCCCTCCTTGGGTCCAATTTCTTTGGGACTCTCTGAGTTTCCTGGACTTCCTGAAAGTCTATTTCTTTTGACAGATTGGGGAAGTTCTCCATTATTTTTTTAAATAAGTTTTCAATTTCTTGCTCTTCCTCTTTTCCTTCTGGAACCCCTATGATTCAGATGTTGGAATGTTTAAAGTTGTCCTCAAGGTTCCTAAGCCTCTCCCCCTTTTTTTGAATTCTTGTTTCTTCATTCTATTCTGGTCGAATATTTATTTCTTCCTTCTGTTCCAAATCATTGATTTGAGTCCCAGTTTCCTTCCCTTCATTGTTGCTTCCCTGTATATTTTCCTTCATTTCACTTTGCATAGCCTTCACTTTTTCCTCTATTTTGCGGCCATACTCAATCATTTCTATGAGCATCCTGATTACCAGTGTTTTGAACTCTGCATCTGATAAGTTAGCTATCTCTTCATTGCTTAGTTCTTTTTTTTGTTTGTTTTCATCTGTTCTTTCATTTGGGCAGTATTTCTTTGTCTTGGAGCACCTATTACATTGTAAGGGGCGGAGCCTTAGGTATTCGCCAGGGTGGGGCAACCCACCTCACAGCGTTGTGGTGCTGTATGTGGGGGAGGGGTCTGAGAGGGAACAATGCCACTTGCTCAGTTCTGGGTTGGCTTTCAGTCACTTCCCCCACTACCAACAAGAAAAATTGGGCCCTTCTGGTGCTGATTCCCGGGTGGGTGGGTTTTTGTACATTCTAGGTTCTCTCCAAGGAACTCACTTGTGAGACTGGGAGTTTCTTCCACCACCACAACCCACACAGGTTTTTACAGCCAGAGGTTTTGAGGCTTTATTTCCCCATGCTGGAACCCTGGGTTGTGTTGTCTGTCTCACTCCCCAGTTGTTCCTCCCTGCTTACCTGCACGCAAATGTGGGACTGCCCAGTCCTCTAGCTGCTACCTCGCCCAGCCTGGTCTGCTGCCTTGCTGCACGTTCTCTCTGTCCCAGCTGCCTGTCTCTGCCCCTCCTACCAGTCTGGATGAATATTTCTTCTTTAACTCCTTGGTTGTCAGAATTCCATATAGTTTGATTTTCTGGTAATTCTGGTTGTTTTTTGTTTTTAAATCTGTTGTTGTCTTTCTTTTGGTTGTGTGAGTAGGCAAAGTGTATCTACCTATGCCTCCATCTTGGCCAGAAGTCAGAATCTCTCTAATTTTTTATTGTAGTATAACATATATAGAGTAAAGACAACTGAATTTTGCCCTGGCTGGCATAGCTCAGTGGATTTAGCGTGGGCTGTGAACCAAAGGGTCGCAGGTTCGATTCCCAGTCAGGGCACATGCCAGGGTCCCCACTGGGGGCCATGTGAGAGGCAACCACACATTGATGTTTCTCTCTCTCTCTTTCTCCCTCCTTTCCCCTCTCTAAAAATAAATAAATAAAATCTTAAAAAAGAAGATAAGTGAATTTTTACCAAGTAAACACCCAAATAAATTATGAAAATTACCAGCACCGCACCTCAGAACTGCAGTTCCTCTATGGCTCCCTTCCAGTTATTACCGCCTTCCCTAAAAGTTACCACTTTATAATAACTTCTGGTATCATCAATTAATTTAGCCAATCTTCCAAGTTCATATAAATAGAATCATACAGTGTATATTCTTTTGTGTCTGACTCCTTGTCTCTGATATTTAGGTTTATTTAATTTCACAGTAATTTGTTCTTTTTTATCACATTGTATAAATATAAGGTCTGTCCAGAAGGTACCCAGCCATGTAATATGAAAAATAGAGGCATTTATTGAAGAAGATAAAAGATACAAGAAACATTGTACATAGGACAATGACACCTCAGTCCCTTTCAAAGTAGGTACCTTGGGACCTCACACAGTTTTCCCAATTGCCATCAGCTGCCATTGCATTTTCCTGAATCTCATCAACAGTCTGAAATCTCCTTCTTTTCAACGGTGATTTTATTTCTGTGGAAAGCCAGAAGTTGCAGGAACTAAAACTGGACTGAAGTAGGGCAGAGTTATCTTGGTGATTTGATGTTTTGCAAAAAACTTTCTTCATGAAAAGTGATGCATGAGTAGGTATGTTGTCATGACAAAACTGCCAGTCACCAGCTGCCCATAGCTGTGTCCTTCTGAATCACCTGAACAGTTTCCAGAGAAGAATGTTGAAGCTTAACACAAAATGTGATGCAGATTCGTTGCTCTACTTGCTCAGTCATTTTGAATGTGATGGCCACACAGTGCACATGCTCACTCTACAGCATCTACTGCCCCCACTGACCAGTACAGCAAAGTTGTCATTGTTCACACATGCCCATTCCAGTCCACTCTCCTTGGCTGCCAGCTTACATGGTGTCACGCAACCCATTCTTATTATATTAGCTATGGCTGGAATTTTTCTGGACAGGCCTCCTTATATACCACAATTCATTATCCAGTCTACTATTGATGAGCATTTGTGTTATTTTCAGTTTGGGGCTACTGCAAATATTGCTGCTATGAACATTCTTATCCAGGTCTTTTAATGAACATATGTTCACATTTCATTTGGGTGTGTACCCAAGAGTAGAATTTCTGAGCTATAAGATATCTGTATTTTTAACTCTACTAGATAATGCCAGTTTAACAAAGAACTTGTATTATATACACCTCCCACAGCTTCTCATTCTCACCAACCCTTTGTATTGTTAATATTTTAATTTTAGCCATTTTAGCCACATGGTGGTTTGAATTTGCATTTCCCTGATCAATGAAGTTGGGTACTATCTCAGGTCAGGTTCCTTGATAAACAGACTAAGATGGAGATTTATAGGCAAGAAGTTTATTAGAGAATGCCCCGTGGAAGAGCGAAGGCAGCAGATTTGACAGCCCATTCATAGGCTTCTGCTCATCCCATGGACAGCTCTGGGGCTGGCGTGACCCTGCAGAGTTGACCTGCCTGGAGGGAAGGGGCCAGGCAGACTTTCGCATCCATACTAACCAATCACTGGATGTTGGCCATCCCTAGGGAGAGGTATGATTTTGGTTAAAAAGTTCTTTTTGGCCAAAGAAAATATCAACAGAGGGACACAGCTGAGAGCAACCCTCCCAGAAGCCAGGGGGATGGATGCTTTGGTCCTGAAAGAAGATCTGAGCTACACACTGTAGCCTCATCTATAAGCATCTTTTCATATGCTTTTGGCTCCTTAGAGATCTTCTCTCATAAAGTACCTATACTGGTCATTTCTCCTTTTGTTTTTTTTTTTAGTGGATTGTCTTTATCTTATTAAATTGTAGGAATTCTTTGTATATTATGATGAGTCTTTAATAGATGTCTTCTCCATTTCTGACTCATAAAATAGTACTGGTGGCCAGACCTGATTAAACAGACACTCATTATTTTGAACTCTATCCACAATTTTTAAATTCCTTATTGATTGCTTCCTTATTCATAAGGCACTTTTCCTCGCATGGTCTCAAAAAATCACAACAATCTCAGTTTAGAAATGAGGGGCTGAGATTCATCCCAAGATCACATTTCTAGCAAATAGGAAGACAGGACTTCTGATTCTAAGTGCTGAGTTCTTGAGATGACAGGAAGATAAACCTGGCAGGTATGTTTGCAAATGGCAGGACTTCCCAGGTCCCCATCAAGACCTCCTTCAGTTATGAATAAAGTCACTTCCTAAGGCTCTTATTATTGTCTACAGGGACAGGATTTTAACCTCCAGCCAGGGCTCTTCCCCTTCCCATTTCTTCTGCTTTTCCACTGGTAGTTGGAAGCTAACAGTGTGAAAACTGGATGCATTTCAGTGTCAAAGTGCCCATCGTCCTAATGAATGGCTGTCTACTTCATCTCCTAGGCTGGATGAGGAGCCAAGGCAAGCTCCTCTCTGCATGTACCCCTTCCCAGCTGACAGCAGAAAATGGGGTACCTTCTGCCCAGGATGTGAGGCCGTCTGCACTGAACTATCTGGCTTGAGCTAATGAGCTGTTGGCATGGATGGCCAATTATTTTAGCTCTTTAAAAACCTGCCAAACGCTCTTTTTTTCACTATGGCATTCCCTTAATGGCTCGGATGTGAAATCAAATCCTCTGTGTGGAAGACGGTGGCTCTGCCCTAAGACACTCCCACGCCTCTCACTGCCTCAGACTAGGAGCCCAAGGGCAGAGTGCCACCAGATTGTTTTCCCCTGGGGCCTAATTTAGACAAGCCTTGGCCACCTCAACTCCCCACATCGCAG
>PVJI01007986.1:0-74147 GCA_004026765.1 Micronycteris hirsuta
GAAATACTCAACAGTCCCCCGGGGCCTAGGAATGCTTCAATTTTCAGGGCAAAAGGTCCAACTGTCATCTAACAAGGAAGAAGCAGAAAATACCTCTCTTTTTCTGGTATTGGCTTTACAGGAAAGGAAGATGACTAACTTTATTTTTGTTTTCACTTGTTTCTATAGTTATGTTTTTCTTTTTTTTTTTCTTTTCAATTACAGTTGACCTTCAATAGTACTATAGATTAGTTCCAGCTGTACAACATGGCAGACAAATTCCATAATTTGCCAAGTGACCCCCTGGTAAGTCCAGTCCCCACCTGGCCCCACGCACAGTTATTACAAGAGTGTCGACTCCATTCCCTGTGCTGCACTTCACAGCCCCGTGGTTGCTTCGTAACTTCCAATTGGTATTTCTTAATTCCTTTCACCTTCTTCGCTCGGCTCCCCTAACCCCCCTCCCTTCTGGCAACCCTCAGTTTGTTCTCTGTCTCTACGCATCTGTTTCTGTTTCGTTTGTTTATTCCGTTATTTTTTCATAGTTACTGGACTATTATGGACTATATTCCTCCTATTGTACTTTACATCCCCACGACTATTTGTCGCTACCAATTTGTACTTCTTAATCCCTTCATCTTTTTTACCCAAACCGCCAACTCCACCGCGATCTGGCAACCATCAAAATGTTCTCTGTATGAGTCTGTTTCTGTTCTGCTTGTTTGTTTATTTATTTATTTTTTTTAGATTCAATTGTTGATAGATATGTATTTATTGCCATTTTATTGTTCAAATTCTTGCTGTTGCTGCTGCTTCTTCTTCTCCTTTTTCAGGAACACCCTTTAACATTTTATGTAATACTGATTTGACCATGATGAACTCCTTTAGCTTCTTCTTCTCTGGGAAGTTCTTTGTCTGTCCTTCGATTCTAAATGATAGCTTTGCTGGGTAGAGTAATCTTGGTTGTAGGTCCTTCTTTTTCATCACTTTGAATATTTCTTATCGATCCCTTCTAGCCTGCAAAGTTTCTGTTGAGAAATCAGGTGACAGTTTTATGAGAGCTCCTTTATAGGTAACTAACTGCTTTTCTCTTGATGTTCTTAAGATTCTTTCTTTGTTTTTAACCTTTTGCATTTTAATTATAATGTGTATTGGTGGCAGCCTCTTGCTTGGGCCTCTCTGTGCTTCCTAGACTTGCGTGTCTATTTCCTTCAGCGGGTCATCATTTTTTCAAATAGGTTTTCAAGTTCTCGCTCTCTCTTTTCTCCTTCCGGCATCCCCATAATGCAAATATTGGTACACTTGAAGTTATTTCTGAGGCTCCTTACACTGTGTTCATTTGGGGGGATTTTTTTCTTTTTGCTGTTTTGATTGGGAGTTATTTGCTTCCTTATATTCCCAATAGCTGATTTGATTCTTGGCTTCATCTACTCTACTGGTGATTCCCTATAAATTATTCCTCATTTCAGTTCCTATAGTCTTCATTTGTGACTCATTCTTTTTGATGGTTTCTCTGTCTGGTTTCATGCTATTGAAGTTCTCACTAAGTTCCTTGAGCATCCTTATAACCATTGTTTTGAACTCTGTATCTGATAGTTTGCTTGCCTTAATTTCACTTAGTTTTTTTCTGGAGATTTCTCGTGTTCTTTCATTTGGCTGCTTTCCTATGTTTGTTTCTGTGTATTAAGTGGAGCTGCTACTTCTCCCAGACTTGGCCTTGAGTAGTAGTAGGTGTCCTGTAGGGCCCAGGGACGCACCCTCCCCAGTCATCCAGGCAGGATGCTCCAGGTACACCGCTGTGTGGGCTGTGAGCACTGTCCTGTTGATTACTATAACCTTGATTGCTGTTAGCATCCCTGGGAGGGATTGACCCCCAGGCTGATGGGCTGTGAGGACTGCCTGCAACTACAGTGGAGGAGCTGCTGTGCAGGAGTTGACCCTACAGAGCAGGACTTGGTTTGGTGGGGCTGTGGTGCTCACCAAGTCCGCTCCTTGAGTGTCTCGCCTGTGGAGGGGGTAGGGTTGAAATCTGGTGTGGCCTGAAGCTGTCCACTAGATGCACTGGCTTTGGGGCCTCCCAGGAGGTGCAAAATCAGCCACAACCTTTGCCCCACCTGGGGCCACCTGGGAGCTACAGAGCAGTCTCCAGATGGCTGCTACTTGTGTTGCTGAACTTGGAGGTGCCCAGGAGAGGCCAAACCACGAACCAAGGCTGGCTACTGCTAGTGCCTGGCCTGGAACCACTTAGCAAGAGGTACGGGGTATGCAGAAGCCAGATGCTTCTTGTTTGAGAGATTTTAGGAAAGTCCAAAACGTGAAATGAGAGAGGTTGTTTGTGTGGAAAAGCCACTGGAGGCAGCGTGAGTGGGCTTGCGAGTTGGGTGGGGTGGGGCCTCAGGGAGTCCCTTGGAAGGGGAGAACAGTGGGAGCCGGGTTGATGGCAGCTCAGATATGGCACCCGCCTGCCAGCTCTGTGTGTGCGGGCTGGGGCTGGGGGTCTCAGAAGGCACAATGGCCCCTGCCAGCACTTTCATTTGGCAGAAAGCTGCCCCCCAGAGCTCTTGTCAGACAATTCAGTTCCTCCCCATACATCCCGGGTTCCTTTCAAGCTGCTGCCCCAGTGCTGGAGCTCAGGAGAGCGAGTCTGATTAAATGGTGCGCAGGCCCTTTAAAAGGAACTGCCTGGGACTCCAGAAGCCCTCTGTCTCCCTCAGCCTCAATCCCCACTGGTTTTTATAGCCAAAAGTTATGGGACTTCTCTTCCTGGCTCTGGAACCCTGGGACGGAGGGCCTGGTGTGTGTCTGGGACCCCTCACACCTCAGGAGGGACCTCCATGGCCGAGGTATCCCTCCTGATTTTAAGCCACCACACGTGGGTGTGGAACCAGCCAGTTCCCATTTCCACCCCTCCTACCAGTTTTGTGGTCTCTTCTTTATATCCCCAGTTGTAGGACTTCCATTCAGCTAGATTTCGGGTGGTTCTGAATCATGGTTGGTCTGTAGCTTAGCTGTACTTTTGATGTGGTTGTGGGAGGATTTGAGTACCGCACTGCCATCTTGATTGGAAGTCTGTTATTTTGTTATTTAGATTCTACATATAAGTGAAATTACATGGTATTTGTGTTTCTCTGTGTGACTTATTTCACTGAGCATAATATCCTCTAGGTCCATTCATGTCATTGCTTATGGTAAGATTTCATTCTTTTTTTTTATGGCCGAGTAATATTCCATTGAATATATGTACCACATCTTCTTTATCCAGTTGTCTGTTGATGGGCACTTTGATTGGTTCCATATCTTGGCCATTGTAAATAATGCTGCAACGAACATAGGGGTGCACATAAAGGGGGGACTCCCAAAAAATGTAATTATCTTCTGGAGGACAGGCCCTTGTAATACAGGCTTACCCTGCTAGGTGAGTGTTCTAGGAGCCCATCTGTATCAGTGTACCAGCTGGCATTGTTGTGAGAGGCTGAATTCTGCTTCAGTGAATTTGTTTTGAAGACTCTTTTAACACCTTTGCCCATTTCATGATGGATGATTTATGAGTACACCTGCCCATACCATGCTGAGCATTCAGCAGTTGTTGGCCAAACATGGCACGACCCCCATGCCCCACCCTCCCTGTTCACCCAATTTCATCCTGAGCAAATTTTTTTTTGTTTCCCCCCATGAGAAAAGCCCTCAGAGGGAAACATTTTGCTGATGTGGAAGAGTTGAAACAAAACATGGCGGAAGCACTAAAAGGTATCAAAATTGTTGAGTTCAAAAACTGTTTTAAGCAGCAGAAAAAAGTCTCAATAGGTGTATTGCATCAAATGAAGAGTACTCTGAAGGTGACTGAAGTTTAAACATATAAGAATAAATATACTGTTTTTTATAAATTCTGGGTTTGTGTGTGTGTGTGTGTGTGTGTGTGTGTGTGTGTGTGTGTACCTCCTCATATCTTTTCAAATTAGTGTTTTGGATTTCTTTGGATATATACCCAGAAGTGGACTTGCTGAGTCGTAAGGTAGTTTTTTTTTTTGTTGTTGTTGTTTGTTTTGTTTTTTAAAGATTTTATTTATTTATTTTTAGACAGAAGGGAAGGGAGAGAGAGAGGGAGAGAAACATTAATGTGTGGTTGTCTCTCACGTGGCCTCCATTGGGGACCTGGCCTGCAACCCTGGCATGTGCCCTGACTGGGAATCAAACTGGCAACCCTTTGGTTCGCAGCCCGTGCTCAATCCACTGAGCTGCACCAGCCAGGGCCGTAAGGTAGTTTTAAGTGGTGGCACCAGTGTGCAATCCACCCACAATACACAATGGTTCCCCTTTCTCCACATCCTCTTCAACATTTGTGTTTGTTGATTTATTGATGATAGCTATCCTCACAGGTGTAAGGTGATATATTGGTTTTAATTTGCATTTCTCTGGTGATGAGTGATGTGGAGCATCTTTTCATATGTCTGTTGGCCATCTGTCTGTTCTCTTTGGAGAAGTGTCTATTCAGGTCATCTGTTCATTTTTCAATTGGATTGTTTGAGGTTTTTTTGTTTTTGTTGTGTGTGTGTGTGTGTGTGTGTGTGTGTGTGTGTGTGTGTGTTGAGTTGTATGAGTTCTCTAAAAAATTTGGATATTAACCCCCTGATGGATGTATTATTGGCATATATCTTCTCCCATTCTGTAGGCTGTCTTTTCATTTGTTGATGGTTTTCTTTGCTGTGCAAAAACTTTTTAGTTTGATATAGTTCCATTTGTTTAATTCATTTTTTGTTTCCCTTGCCTAAGGAGATAAATCAGAAAAAAATATTACTAAGAGCAATGTCAGAGAGTTTACTGCCTATATTTTCCTTTAGGAGTTTTATGGTTTAGGGTCTTACATTTAAGTCTTTAATCCACTTGAGTTATTCTTGTATCTGGTGTAAGAAGGTGGTCTACTTTCTTTTTTTTTTGCATGTATCTGTCCAATTTTCCCAACACCATTTATTGAATAAATTGTCTTTATTCCATTGTATATTCTTGCCTCCTTTGTCTGGGCTCCCTATTGTGTTCCATTGATCTGTGTGTCTGTTTTTATGCCAGTACCATGCTGTTTTGATTACTGTAACCTGGTAGTATAATTTGATATTAGGTAGTGTGATATCTCTAGCTTTGTTTTTATTTCTCAAGATTGCTGTGCGTATTCGGAGTCTTTTGTGATTCCATATACATTTTAGGAGTATTTGTTCTAGTTGTGTGAAAAAATGCCATTGGTATCGTGATAGGGATTGCATTGAATCCATAGGTTGCTTTGAGTAGTATGAAGACTTTAAGTGTTAATTCTTCCTATCCATGAGGACAGTCTATGCTTCCATATATTTGTATCTTCTTTGATGTTTTATTATTTCCTGAATACGCATCTTTTACCTCCTTGGTTAAATTTATTCTTGGTACTTTATTTTATTTTTTGATGCAATTGTAAATGGTATTGTTTTAATTTCTCTTTCTGATACTTCATTATTGGTGTATAAAGATGCAATCAACTTCTGAATATTAATCTTTTATCCTGCTACTGTCTGATAATGGGTTTTGGTGGAATTTTTTGACTCTCTGTATATAGTATCATGTCAGAAAAGTGGCTAACTTTAAAGATTTTATTTATTTTATTTTTAGATAGAGGGGAAGGGAGGGAGAAGGAGAGGGAGAGAAACATCAATGTGTGGTTGCCTCTCATGCACCCCCCACTGGGGATCCGGCCTACAACCCAGGCATGTGCCCTGACGGGGAATCAAACCGGTGACCCTTTGGTTCACAGGCCAGTGCTCAATCCACTGAGCCACACCAGCCAGGGTGGAAAGATGGCTAACTTTAACTCAGACTAATCCCACACATCAGGTTTGTCACTCTACTGCTGTCAGCAACAGGGATAGTGAGGTACTCAGCTCCAGGGATGCTCAACCCTCAGAGTCCAGGTGAGTGGCACTCCTCAGGCGTGGCAGTTCACGGCTGCGTCGTTGAATGCATTCCCTGGTCAGGGATCCCCTGGCTGCACCCTGGTGGAGGAGGGTCAAAGAAATGGGAGAATGAGAGAGAGAGAATGTGTTGAACCAGTTTCTGTCCTAACTGTACACATTGGGTATCCTTTAGCCAAGCAGAAGTTGCCTGCCACTCAGCTCTGGCTGATGTAAACAAAAATCTTCCATAAAGGCAAACTTCTGGAGGAAGAGTCTTACATTTGTAACAATCTTGGACCAAGTTCATGGACACCATCAAGGTCTACCTTTCTCCATTAAGGAATAGACACTTCTATTCCTGGCGCCCACCAGAGACCCCAGGCCACCAGGGACCACATCATATGCCCTTTGGAGACCACAAGAACCTAGCCTACCCATTCTAGGTCCAGACTGGGAGATTAGCCATTATCAAGTGGAAAGGTCTTGGTCCCATTGCTAACAATTCTAAATTTCATGGTGAACTTCTACGCTTTGGAAGAAAGTTGAGTTTACTGTTTCACTATACAGATGTGTGAGTGGATGGGAGTTTTCGGGGCAAACTGGTTTGTGTATGGGTCCTTCCGTGACTCTGAAAGAAGGTGGGAACCCTCTCCCTAGTAAAATCACACATTTTACTGGGGGGGGGGAGGCAGGACTCAGATCGCAGTTTTCAATTTTTTTGGGGGGGAGGTCGCAGATTCCCTGAAACCCACCCATGAGCAGCAATGTAAGAACTTTTGGTCTATAGGGTGAAGGTCTAACCAGCTGGCTTATTGGATCCACTGTGATTTTGCCCATGAAGCTTTCGTAGGCCATTCAAGGGAGGTTTTCCACCTGTCTCATCTGGTCCCCCAGCTGGGATTATGGACGAGTTTTGTATCCAACAGACTTAAACACCGTGGCTCAGACAGTGTGAGGGCCAGTCTGGCCACGTTGCTTGAGAATTAAACCCTGTTTTCAGCCAGAATTATGACATTCCTGCAAGCAAAATATCTGGACTAAAACAGGCGTTTAAGCTATTGTTAATTTTAAGGAGACCATCGCTGTGATGATTAAGAAAGCTGAGCCCTGGCCAGTGTGCCTCAGTGGGTTGGGATTTGTCCCACAAACAGAAAGGTTGTGAGTTTGATTCCCGGTTGGGCACAGGCCTAGGTTGCACGTTCGGTCCCTGGTTGGGGTGCATACAAGAAGCAACCGATTGATGTTTCTCTCTTACATTGATGTTTCTCGCCTTCTTTTTCTCCCTCCTTTCCTTGCTCTCTAGAATCAATAAAATAATTTTTTTTTTTTAAAGAAAGCTTATCATTTCAAAGCTGAAGGTGCAAGCTCCTGCAAGGCCTATGGACGGCTCATGCTGACCGGTTGGGCCAGGCCTTCTACCGACCTGCAGGGTCTGTTTGGACTATTGAAACCTCCCTGTCCTTTATGGTCTGGAGACATACAAATTAGAAATTGTCTGGCGTGGTTGTCTCTTGTGTGTCTGGGATCAGACACAACCCCGAGACAAGCCTGACACGGCAGGGAAAGCTTTCCAACAGCGCGTGCTTATGAGCTGACCTTCCCGTGTCCCTCCGTGTCTCCCGCTGTCACCATGGCAATGGGCAGAAGATGAGGGTTTTACTGCCATCTTATCTGGGGATCTTTTCGTATAGGTTGAATTGTGTATACCCCTCACTCAGGTGTTCAAGTCCTAACTCCCAAGCCCCCTGAATGTGGCCTTATTTGGAGATAGGGTCAGTGCAGATGTAATTAGTTAAGGTGAGGTCATCAGGGCGGGCCCTAATCCAGCATAACTCGGTCTGTATAAAAGGGAAATTTGGACACACACACAGGCAGAACACCATGTGAATGAAGGCATGTTGGGGTGATGTGTCTACAAGCCAAGGGACACCAAAGGTCCCCAAACCACCAGAAGCTCAGGGAGAGGCACGGAGCAGATGCTCCCTCATAGCCCACAGAAGGAATCAGTGTGCCAAGGCTTTGATCTTGGACTTCAGACTCCAGAACTGTGAGGCAATACACATCTGATGTTTAAATCACCTTGTTTGTGGTACTCTGTTACAGCGTCCCTAGCAAGTGAGGGCCCACAGAAGCCAGGGGGTCCTGGCTTGGAGTCCATGCAGGAGCCTCTTCTCCAAGAAGAGTCTGTAAACTCCCTGGAGGCGGCACCTGGGGCCCCACCTGGGCCCCACCTGGGCCTTTGTGGGAATCAGGAAAGGGGGGCCTCTGGAAGCAGACATGGGGGGGAGCGGGCAGGACTTGTGGCCCTGCTCGTAGAGAGCAGGTGACTTTGAAACATGTCCCCCTTCCTCCTGGCAGACACAACCCCTCGCCAGGAGGAGTGGCTTTGGGATCAGGTAAGGTTGGAATTCCAGATCTCAATGGCTCCCCAGGCCAGGCACCCTTGTGCAGTGAGCGACTTGCACAGATGTACCCAGGAGCTCTGATTTCTCTGTTCTCAGATTGCATCTGCTTCTGCCTCTGTTGATGCTCTTACCCCACACAAGTGGGGTATTTGTCCTGTGCCCACAAATGGCAGCAAGAGCCCCAAGCTGTGGATGAGAGGTGCTAAGTGCCCCACATTCTCAGTGCGAGGAGGCTGAGCATGCAGGCCAAGCCCATCCGCAGGGTAGATGGAGTGGTGCCCCTCGAGAACTTTCTTTCCCTTCCCTGCACCCTCAGTATCAGACCACGAGGAGGGAAAGAGGTCATCCGCCTTTGGGAGCATAGCGCTTGTGGGGAGACATCACCCCTTAGAAGGGATGCATGCTTTCTCTCCGTGAAGCCAATCTGGGGGTTGCAAGAAAACCCCTAGTAAAGATTAGGGGTGTCCAAAAAGAGGAGAGTGTAGTCTCACCCCACCTGAATGTTTGCTGAGCTGCAGAGTATACCTGCTGCTTGGGTCTGAGCCTGGAGCAAGTGGGAATGTGTGTGTGGGGGTGGTGGGGGTAGTTCTTGGGGAGACCGTTCCAGGAACCTGGGAGTTCTGCCCTCCCCCTCCCCTGTACAAATAGTGGGGCTTCCTAAGCCAGAACCCCTTCCAGACAGGTCTTATGCCCAGAGCCAACCTCCGTGGGGCCACAGGCCTCCCCCTTTCAAAGAACAAGGCTACTGTCAACGAGGCCTGACTCAATGTCTGGACCAGAACGCCCTTCTTCTGTGGTGATGGCCCCAAGAAAGCGGAGGGGCACCTACCCTCCTCCCTCTGGAATTGGGTCCACTCCCCACTGTCGAGCTCCCCTCCCCCAACACCCCAAACCAGAACCGCCCGAAGTTGCAATGTTAGACGTCAAGTCAGAAAGCAGCAGTCTATTCTTGCTGCCACTAGATGGCGACAAAGGTAAAGCAACCTCCACTGGAAGCCTTTCGGGACCAGGCCGCCCGAGGCCAAAAGGCAACCGCAGACCTTCTGTCCCCAGGCGAGGTCCCTCGAGGGAATCCAGACTAGGGAGACTGGATAAAGGAGGTGCTGCTTTGCCGTCTGCCAGCCCAGGGCAGGGCAGGGGCCCCGGCAGCCCGCCCCTGGGCAGTTCCTCCCCGGGGGACCCCAGGCTGTGCGCAGACGGCAAGTGGTACTTTGCACAGGTTTGGGAACCTGTTTTGTCTCCAAAATGCTGTTTTTAGGTGAAGCACCATTCCAGGGCAAGGACATGAACCTTAAGGGAGGAGGAGAGAAGACGCGCCGCAGGATCTGGAGCGTCAGAGGTGCAAACCCCGGGCTGAAGGCCACGGCCAAGGTGGCGCCGGTGCGCTGAAAGCCGTGCGCGAGAGCCGCAGTTTAGTGTCTCAGAAAAATCAGAGCGTCTCTGTGTGGTCATAGCTTGTACAACACAGCGGCAGCAGCTCTGCAATGTGTCTGGAAGCTCGTGGAATTACTTCACAGTCCTGCACGTCACAACTTCAAAATCCAAGGTTTTGAATGCGGACGAATCTGTTCAGGCACAAGCACAGCGTTGCGAACGAATTTTCTGCGACCCGTTTAGACCTCGCGCTGATGTCAGTCACTCTGTCCTGCGAATATACCGGGCTCAGGTGCCTTAGCGCCGCCCGGGACTTCAGCGTGGGGGCGCTGCAGGTCATCAACAGAGAAAGAATGAGGGATGGGGCGGGGCTTCAGAGAAACGCACCAAGGGGACTGAAGGATGTTTAAAAAGCTGTATAACTAGTTACTCCATTCAAAATGGAAATAGTCCTAGTCCTCCAGGAAACAGTGCTTATTCTGACAACATTGGACACTTCAATCAGTGTTGCTCACTCCACTTTCGTTTAATGAGTATTTCAATATACTTAAAATGTACTTAGAAACACATATAGTACACGGAATTCTAAAGAAAAGTTGTTTTGCCCTGACCAGTCTGGCTCAGTTGGTTGGGTGTCGTCCTGAAAAGCCAAAGGTCGCGGGTTCAATTCCCGACCTCTGCACTTACCTGGGTTGTGGGTTCTGTCCATGGTTGGGGTAGGAAAGGCAATGGATTGATGTTTCTCTTTCACATCCAAGTTTCTCTCCCTCTCTCAAAAAAAAAAAAATAATAATAAAATCTTTAAAAATATTTTTAAAAGTTGTTTTAAAAATTTATATATTGTTTGCATGAAAACAGTCTATGTATTAGTTTTGTAATCAGAAAATCTGTATATTTTTGTCGATTTAGCAAAAAATAAAA
Organism: Micronycteris hirsuta; assembly: GCA_004026765.1. NCBI lineage: Eukaryota > Metazoa > Chordata > Mammalia > Chiroptera > Phyllostomidae > Micronycteris > Micronycteris hirsuta. The sequence goes on from PVJI01007986.1 coordinate 10,595, forward strand.
ATAAAAGTTACATTCGGGGTTTTTTCCTCGGTTCGGTGTGAGTTGACTTTTCCGTCACCTGCCGGTTCCGGTTACCCATCAGGCAGTGGGCCCCTGCAGGAGACAGTGGTTTTGGCGGGGTTGTTACCGAGACATCACGCTCACCCAGAAGTCTGTCTTGTGGCCAGAACTGGCTTTTCTTGGCTGCAGCCTTTGGTTCCGCAGGAAATGCCAACCACGGTTGCCCCTTCAGTGTCAGGGGTGGTACCCAGGTGAGCGGGGCCTGGTGGTCTCTCACTCAGGAACATCTGAAGAGAAAGAAAGACCACCAAGTGGCTCGGCTACCACCCACATCTTTTAGTAGATGCAAATAGACACCCTCTCTGCATGCTCTTCTGCACCTTGTTTTCTTCCCACTTCATTTATCTTGGAGATCGTTCCAAATCAGCAGATACAGATTTACTCCATTCTTTTTAAACGGCTGCTTACTATTCCACTGTGTCTACTGTGAGCATCTGCTGTATTTTCTTGACCTGCAGCCTGTCCCCTTTCTTCCTGAAACAGTAGCCTACGTTTCCTTTGTCTCTTCCCCACTCTCAGTCCCACGATTTGGGAGGAGGTGATGGTGACCTTGACCCAGCTCTAGATGTGGACTTCTGACCCAGACCTGCACCACAGTGACTGGCTCAGGGATGGACATGTGAATAGGGTGGGGACAATGCCAGTCAGGGCCAGGACTTTCCTGAACCATTGAGGGAGGAGAAGCCCTCTTTTTCCTGTGGGCCTGGCACCTGGGAAGGTGTAGGCCAGGGCACGTCCCCTGGTGGAGGCGGAGAACACAGCCCAAGTGGAGAAGAGCGGAGACAAAGTATGGGAGAGCCGGTGCCCGTCTTGATGACAGAGTTGACGAGTCTGGTTCAAGCCCCCCCTCCTCCCGCGTGTTAAGTTACAGGAGCCAACGGGTTTCTTTGCTGCCTAAGCCAATGTGGGCAGGGCTTTCTGCAGATGCCCTGGGAAGAGTCCTGATGCAGAAACCAGTGTCAAGAATGGGGTTTGCGCCTTGACTGGTGTGGCTCCGTTGGTTGGCCATCGTCCCCGCAAAGCGAAGGATCACTGGCTTGATTCCAGGTCAGGGAACCTGCCTGGGTTGTGGGCTGGTCCCCAGTTGGGGGCATGTGAAAGGCAACTGATCGATCTTTCTCTCTTGCATTAATGTTTCTCTCCCTCTCTTTCTCCCTGGCTTTCCCTCTCTCTAAAAATAAATAAATAAACTCTTTAAAAAAGAAAAAGAATGGAGGATTGCTAGTGACCACAGACTAGAGAACTGTCAGTCAAGTCAAGGTGGAGGCCCATCTCTTCTTGGCTTCTTGTTCTGCGGCATTGAAGTGACTGCTTACATTGCGGTTCCTCACACAAGGCGTTTGCCAAATGCTGGGCATTAGGGGTTACGCAAAAGCTGATGAGCTCTTTCTTGCTGCCATTTTCAGTAAGATCGTACATGAAAGAGACAAACCTACAGGAGCTCCTGACACATACTATGATCTGGATGAAACTTGAAGACATTATGCTGCGTGAAATAAGTCAGTCACAAGAAGACAAATACTGGATTACCCTACTTATCTGTGGTACCCAGACTAGGCAGGTTCATCGGGAGAGAGAGGAGGGCAGTGTTGCCAGGGGCTGGATGAGAGGGGACTAGGGAGCGGTTGTTCACTGGGGACAGTTTCCGTTTTGCTAGATGACAGTTCAGGAGATGGACGGTCGCGATGGTTGTACAACGATGTGAGTGTACCGAGTACCACTCAATTGTACACTTAAAAATGGTTAAGGTGGTAAATTTTATGTTATGTGTGTTTTCGCACAATTTAAAAAGCACACACACAGAAGGAAGAAAGTGCAGCTTTATTGGTTTGTATTTTTAAAAATCTTCTTCTGAAGATATATTTATTGATTTGAGAGCGAGAGAGACATCAATCGAGTTGCCTCCTGTATGTGTCCCGACTGGGGATCGAACCTGTAATCTGGGTATGTGTCCTGCCAGGAATCAAACCCACAGCTTTTTGGTGTATGGGATGACACTCCAACCAACTGAACCACCCAGCCAGGCTGAAAATACAGCTTTGTGAGGAGAGGTCCTTTCTTTCGGCCCTGGCCTGCAGTCCTATGTGGCTGAGAGTCTGGTCAAGCTCTAACGGAAAAGCTGAATTATCTTCAATGAACTGAAGTCACTGTGAGCAAAGGCTGAGGGGCGGAAACCAGCAAGAGAGAAGGCAGGACCACAAGGGGACAATGATATTCCGTGCACGTGAATGTATCCACTCCTAACAACGCTCTGCAGAAGGTGCTGATGTACAGAGCAGGGAGAGAAGGGCATGGGAAAGTTAACCGGTAAACTCTGATGAAGTAAGAGAGAGCTTGGACTGTGACCGGGGCACTCAGTGGCTTGGCTATTACGCCACTGCATTGGGAAGCAAAAAACCTGCCTGGAAGCCCCTGAAACCCAAAGGGGATTACACCGTGAGAGGCACCCACACCTGGCCCACCAGGGTTGGCGGTGTTGGCTTACCCACAGGGCGACCCATCCCAGGCCCTGCTGCACCAAGGAGGGGCGGCGAGGCCTCTGAGCCCCGTGCAGAAACGTGGGGCTGTAAAAGCTGCTGCCTCGCCCGCCTGTTGACTCCCACGGACTCCCTTCCTGGGCACAATCTCTGGAGCAGTTTGGGGAAGCCACTGGCTATGCAAAATGATCTGCTGCTTCAAAGGTTTACTCGGCACGGTCCTTTCTAAATGTATTTATTTTAATTTTTATTGAATGTATTGGGGCCACAATCCTCTTTTGAGGCGCACAGGGCCGGAACTGATGGAGCCCCCGCTCCTTTCCTGGGCCACAGTGTCATTGGCCACGTGTCTCACAGTTGGCTCTGGGATTGGAACAGCTCTTAGCCGAAGTCTTTGGATGGTACCCCTGTTTCTGCTTTGAACAAGCTATTTGTGCACACTACTTGAGGTCACCCCAGACATGGGCTGAGCGCCGGGGCTGGGCTGAGCATGAGGAGGATTCTGAGGCACCGCCTGGCCTGGGAAGGGGCTGATAGGAACCAGCAGAGGATGAATCACATCACCAGCACCCTGTGGCAAAAAAGGACGGGATGAGAGCGTTTGAGATCTCGCTCCCTGGCAGACGTCATCGGTTAGGCTCAAACAAACTCTGAAAGAAAAGGATGCAGCTGGGGAGCATCCTTACCTGCTGGGGAGACTTTTTCCAGCAAAAGGAGCCACGGTGCAGAGATAGACACAGGAAACCTTGGCAGAGCGGTGGCTTTGCCCCGGTGGAGAGGCTTTTCTCCACCAGAAGGACGTCCCCTCTCCCTGTTCCACAGAAAGGGTGGCAGCGTCTTCTCAAAACCAAGGAAGAAGGACCTTGAAGACCCCGTGGTTCCCAGCAGAGTGGTGAGTCGTTCAGGGATCCTCATGTGGACTTGGCAATGAGAACTTGACTGTCGACAGCTGAGAACAGGGTGTGGGAAGGGGACTACGCCAAACTAGAACCACGTAACAAAGTGTGTTCTATTACCAGTGCTTAGGGTTTCTTCTCCTCGTCTTGGTGCCCTGATTTTTCTGTGTTATTCACTTACGGGCAGGAAAATGAATCATTCACCGTCGTCATTACGCACGATCTGTTCCCAGCCCTCTTCTGCCAACTGCTAAGACCTCCTGGTGCACCTCCAGGGTCATGTGCAGTCTGGTTGCAGATTTCAGGAGATTTCATTGACTTCCGGGGGTGTGCCAGTGTGGGGGAGGGGAGGAGGCAATGTGATTTCCTAAGCCCAGTCCAAAGGAATGAGCTGAGAAACGGAAAACCTGTGTGTAGGTAGGTTAAGCCCTCATCCACAAGGAAATACCTTTCCTGACACCCTCCCAGCTCAGCGCCTGCTACAGCGCCTGCGCGTCACCATAGCAACCCACACCCTACCCTCACCTAACCAGCAGTAGGGAATCTCCTTCCAGGTGGGAGAAACGGGCCAGCAAAGGAAGCCCTTGCCCAATTAGGAGGGTTTTGTCTTTGGGATTCTCATCCCGGGACCTTTTTGCCTAAGGGCTTGTGACATCTTGTGCTGCAGCGGTCCCCAACCTTTTTGGCACCGGGGACCGGTTTCGTGAAAGACAATTTCTCCACCGACCGGTGTGGAGGGGATGGTTTCGGGAGGATTCAAGCGCGTTATGTTCTAGCTCCCCTCCTGCGGTACCGCCCGGTTCCTAACGGGCCTGGGACGGTCCCGGTTCGAGGCCCGGAGGTTGTGTGCCGGGCCCCTGACACTTGGACATCGAATGTTTGGTCCGCTGGTAGCTCAGAGACTGAATGGGTCCCGCAGGTGTTGGGGCGTGTCGTTGTTTTTCTGCTTTTGGTGTTAGATGGTGTTTCCTAGTACAAACGTGAATTATCTGCCAGGACTGAAAGTTTCGAGTTTTCTGTAACTCATATTTCCACCTCCTCTGGCAAGCTGGGAAGGGCCGCTCAAAGCGGAGCAGCATTTCCCCTTGGCAGTGACCGCTGGCCTCAGTGAGGGGGTCCTCCGCAGCCCCACTCCCGGGGTTTGCTCCTTCCTGTCACCGACAGGTCCCTGGAGGTTTGCATCTGCCACTCCGCACCCTCCCCGTTCAGCAAACAGCGACCTTCCAGAATGGCTCAGCGCCCACGGGGAAAAGGGGAAGAACTCATCTGTCCAAACTCCGGCAGTGCCGGGATAACGTAGTGTAGTGAAACCTGTGCTCGAGCCTCTACCATTTCCTCACTGTAAGCGGCTCACCGGGCCTCCTATCGCCTCCCCGAAGGACCGTGGTCAGCAGAGAGCACAGCTGTTTGACCAGCAAGCTGACCTGGGCTAGGCCACCAAGGAGATGTTGTGGGGGAGGCCCTGGAGAGGGAGGGAGGGAGATGGCAGAGGGCCTTGCGGGAGTGGGGAGGTGAGAGGCTGAGCCCCCGCCTGGGAGGGCAGAGAGATCTGGGGGCTCCTCAAGGGCAGCAGGGCCCACCTCTCCACGAGCGCCTCCTGCAGGGGTCATCTGACAGCCAGGCCAGGAGGGCAGGACCAAGGCCCAGAGCCTCAGCACCATTGAAGACCCCGTATCCCACCACAGGCAGGAAGCAGGACCTGCTGGGCCCAGAGGAACCTGCTGACTCGACCACAGGTGCTATTCGTGGCTTCCCTCTTCAGTCTCAGGGTTCTCACACAACCCAGGAAAGGTAGGGGCCCTCCACATGGGCTGAGGTGCAAAGGAAGGAAGGACTGACAACATGCTACAACATGGATGACCCTCGAAAACATGCCAAGTGAAAGAAGCCAGTCACAGGAGACCACATATTGTGTGATTCCATGTATAGGAACTGTCCAGAATGGGCAAATCCAGGGACAGGAGGTTGCCAGGGGCTGGGGGAGAGGGGTCAGGGAGGGACTGCTTGATGGGTACCAGGTTTCTTTCTCTTTCTTTTTTAGAAAGATTTTATTTATTTATTTTCAGAGAGAGGAGGAGGGAGGGAGAAAGAGGAGAGAAACAGCAATCAGCTGTCTCTCACATGTACCCAACCGGGGACCCGGCCTGCAACGCAGGCACATGCCCTGACTGGGAATCGAACCCATGACTCTTTGGTTCATGGGCTGGTGCCCAAAGCACTGAGCCACACCAGCCAGGGCTGCTGGGTTTATTTTTAGGGTGGTGAACATGTTCTGGAATTAGGTAGTGGTGATGGTCACACAACACTGTGAACTATAAGAAAAGACACTGAATTGTAGACTTTAAAATAGTTCAAATGGTGAATTTCATGTTATAGAAATTTTATCTCCATCAAAACATTTCTAAAAATCTGAGATGGAATTTTCGATCACCCCAGTGGGAGTGGTGAGCTAAAGTTAAAGTTGCGTTGATTTAAAAGAAGAAAAAGAAACTTTTTTCCCCTTTGAATGAATGAATTCCTATTACCTAACTAACAAAAGGAGACCCAGCCGATGTCCTGAGGCCCAGGGTCACGCAGGTTTGCCTGGGATGGAGCCACCCAGGGGCAGGGCACAGGCAGGGGGTCAGAGAGCAGTGAGAGCAATGGGGAGGTTGTGCTGGCCAGGCAGGGTCTCAGATATCCCCACACCTCTGCTTCTTAAGCCGGGAAAGCTCTCCCCAGTTCTAATCAAGTACCTGTGAAGCCTCCTCAACAGTGACGTGGGAGTTTCCTGGGAAATCTGGGGTGTTTGGTGTAAGAACCAAAAGGATTTGATAGCAGAGGGTTTAGTTCCTGCCCCACACTTGTCAGACGAAACGGAGCACCCTGTGAGGTGGGCAGCACACGCCTTACTTGTTCCTCGTGGTGCAGTGGCCCCAGCCTTGGCCTTGGCCACCCACGGCCCCGAGGAGGGTCAGCGCCAGAGCCCCGTGCCCTCTCAGAGCCAGGACAGGGGTTGGGGTGGGTTTTATCTCAGGCATAGAGTCCATCCTCATGAACCTCTCCCGGTGGATGCGGGAGCCCCTTCAAAGGACTCTAATTTAGGCAGCCCTGGCTGTCACTGTCTTCGTTTGGGTTTCGCCAGAGCAGACCCTGACGGTGGTGCCGGTGGTTTACTGGGGACGTGATCCCCCGAAGCTTTGGTGGGGAGCAGGGGTGCCAGTCAGGGCAGGTGAGGACTCTGGGAGGCTTAGTCCTCATGTTTGATCAGTTCCTGAGGGCTGTTGACTGGCTGCTGGGATGCTGCTGAGGTCGGGGCCGCCGCTGGTACTTTGGTATTATGCCATTGTCACCGTTGGTCTCCACCATTTATTACAAGAGCTTCCTCACTGATGTTACTGCTCCCGATCCGCCTGGCACCTGATACCAGAGTTGCTGTCCCTGAAGCATGCTGCGACCATGTATGAGCACGCTCAAATGTCTTCAATGCTTCCTCAGGCCAGGGTGACCACATGGGAAGCTTGCGTTTCAACCAGGCACTTCACCACAGCTGACCATCTGCCTGGGGAGACAAGAAGTGACAACAGGGGGTGGTAAGGGTCAGAAAGGGACAGGGTGTCCTAGGAGCCCCAAGGAGAGGTGCCAGACACAGTCTTGAGTCACAGGAAGCTTTCAATGCAGAAACTGTTGGGCGAGCATGGGGTCTGCTCTCCCTCTTTCGCTAACAGATCTCCTGCATTTTGGGGAGTGGCAGTGGCTGCAGTGAAACATGACCACACTCCACAGCAGAAAGATGTGACCAGTGAGAGAAAAGTGGAAGTCAGTGGGTTTCCGGAAAAGCTCTCTAAAGGAGCCCGATCCAACAATAGATGGGCCCTTTCCCCTTTCGTTCTTCCTACTCCCAGCATTCTGGTACCAGATGTGATGGCTGGAACTATAGTGGCCGTATTGTGACTATGAGGGAATCTTGAAGGTGGATGTACATGCTAGGGATGATGAGCAGGAAGAGAGAAGGAGGCCGGGTCTCTGAAGACCTCAGAGCTCTCAATCCAATCCTGGACTGACCGCCTGCAGACTTCTTTTATGAGAGAACAAGTAAATGTCTTTCTGCTTTAAGCCACTGTTATCAGGGTTTTCTCCTATCATTTGCTGAACCTAATCTGAATGAACGCAGTGTCTGAAGTATTAGCAGAAGTTAGAAAGGCAAACGACTATTGCGGGGGGAGGGGGGTGCTTCAGGGAGGGGTTAAAAAGGCCAAGGAGGAAATGGGTTTCAGGTGGAGGGGAGAGAGCGTTCAAAGCCCTGCAGGAAAAAAATGATGGATTTAACCCACTGCAGAGGGAGCCCGGAATGGTGAGGTTTTCACTTCAGGAAGATCCGTCTGGTGCCCAGAGGGAACGGATTTGAGCGAAGAAGTCTACTGGACATTTTGAGGCTGCCACTGTGGCCAGACAAGAGATGAAATTGGTTTGTACTGGCCGGTGGCTCTGTGGGAACCGAGAGATGGGCAGGCCCAGACTTGAAAAGGGATAATTCCTAAGAGTTGACCAGTGATTGGATGTGCGGGGAGAGTGAGGGGAGCGGAGGACAAGCCATAGCTGAGACAAGGGACAGGTGAGAGGTTCCAGGCTGGAGGCTGGAGGCTGGGGTGACAGGGTCAGCAGTGCAGGGAGGGCCTGGGGGGGGGGGCAGGGCCTCAAGGCCCAGGAAGGAGCCTTGGCTGGGGGTTAGAAAGCGGCCAGCCACACACTTGCTGGTGCCGCCTTCGGAATTGCGCTTGACCTCTTGAATTCTGAGTGTCAACCCAAACCGGGCCGGAGTCACCTAGTGTATAAAAGCTCCATCCTGACCGGTGGGACTCAGTGGGTTGGGCGTCCTCCGCGAAATGGAAAGGTCGCCAGTTTGATGCTTCTTTCCCCTCCCTTCCCCCCTCACTCTCTCTTTTTTTTTTTTTTAGAGAGGGGAAGGGTGATAGAAAGACAAGGAGAGAAACATCAGTGTGTGGTTGCCTCTTGCAAGGCCCTCACCGGGGACCTGGCCTGTAACCCAGGCATGTGCCCTGACTGGAAATCGAACTTGTGACCCTTTGGTTTGAAGGCTGGCACTCAATCCACTGAGCTATACCAGCCAGGGCTCACTGTTAAAAAACAAAACAAAACACCCCAAACTCCCTGGAGTTAGTAAAAGCACAGTGTCAACTGAAACCGAAATGTTGCGCCTCAGGGTCCCCGCGACCCCCGAGCTCTTTTCTCTCATCTGTCACAACTCTGGGCCCAGTCACCGCTCCCGGGAAGGCCCAGAGGCAGGCCCCCCATCTTCCTGAGCCTCACTGCGACGGCCCCCCGTAAGCTTTTGTTCCTTCTTAACGGAGACGAACGGGAGGCGCAGCTGGTGGCAGTCCTGGGTTCAGGATCCGGCTCTTGCTCTGCAGCCTCTGGCCGGGCCGGGACCGCGGGGGTGTCGCTGCTCCCCGGTGCCTCCTCCCTCCCTGCCCCACCCTCCCGGCTCCCAAGCGCCTCCCGGCTCCTCCCCGCGCATCCCCGCGCCTCCCGGCCGGTGTGCGGCGGGGCTGCGGCGCGCACCGCGGTGGAGGTCGGCGCAGCAGGTCGGCGCCGGTGCAGCCCCCGCCTGCGCGAGCCCTCGCCCACCCGAGGCCGGCCCGGGGGTGGGGAGGTACGCCGCGTACGCGGATCGCCGAGTGCGAGTGCGTGTCCGGCTGGGCCCCGCACCCCGGGGCGGAGCGCGGGGCATGGAGCCGGCCCGGGAGCCCCCCGCGCGGGCCCGGCCGCCGCCGCCCCCCGCCGCCCGCCCCGCGCCCGGCCCCGCAGCGCCCAGGCCGCGCTCCCCGGCGGAGGCGGAGGCCCGCGGCGCGGAGGGGCTGCTGCGGCGATCGGGCTCCGGCTACGAGGGCAGCACCGGCTGGAAGGCGGCCCTGGAGGGTAAGAGGTGGAGCGGCCCTTCGCCGCCTGGGCCGGGGGAGGTGGGTCAGAGTCACCTTGGCCGGTCTCCCGGAGGGGAGGGCGGGGAGTGCGACACTGGAATCCGGGGGATTGATTTCAGGGCGATTAGATGACACCCCGGGAGAGGAGAGGGATGTAGCTGGGGACCAGCTATAGTTAGGTACAGCCTTGAGCCCGTCTCTGCAGCTAATACACTCTCTGACCTTGGGAGCGGGTTCTGTACTCCGAGCCTCAGTTTCCTCATGAGTGAAGGGGGGCAGTTACTGCCAGCCACTCACCTGACGGGCGTGTTGAGGGGGTGGCGTCACTCTGTGGTAGTGGACATGCTTTGGGAAAAGTGACAGAAAGTGGGAAACCCCAGAGATGGTGCCAGTGAAGGGGGTGGGGGCCCCTTCGGGGTGGGGGGTAGTGGAGAACGGTGGGAGGCTCTTCTCTGCAGCTTCATGGGTTCCCCTGCCCCTTCCAGGCACAGTGGTGACCCCTGGCTGGCCAAGGGGGCAGCAAACAAAGCGGAAGTAGATTTCAAGTCCAAGAGCTGTATCGGGAAACTTGGGATGACCACTGGTGGTGTGGGGTGCGTGGTGCGGGAGATGCTGGAGTTGGCAGGGCAGAGGGTCGGTCCCCTGGAGGCTTCTTGGTCCAAAGGCCGAGGATGTGGGCAGCGTTACACAGGGAAGCCCAGCGTTTTCGTCCCCCAAACCTTAGGGAGGGTGTGTCAGAAAAAGAGGGCATCCCGGAGTAGGCGACCTCTTCGGACACTTGAAGAAGATAAGAGAAGAGAAGAGAGGGGTGCATCAGACTCAAGGAGTGACACACTCAGGGGCCACGTGGCCAGCCTGTCCCTGATGTGGAACTGAACTCCAGAATACCAGGGTGAGGGGAGGGGGCAGAGGAGACAAGTCTGGGGGGCCCCGGGCGGCGAATGGCCACCCAGGCCTTGCCGGAGACTTTGGACTTTGAAGGATCCACCGAGACATTTAAAGTGTGGGATGAGACAGGAGGTTTGTCCTTGAGAAAGTGGTGGTGTCACGCAGGGGTCAGACCAGGGCCAGGTCAGTGAGGAAGGTGCAGCCGCAGTCAGGGGAGGGATGTAAGCGGCACCTGGCAGGGCAGGTGCCTTACCTGGAAGGGAGAGGGGGGGACCCTCATGTCAGGATTTGGCCCGAAGGCTGGTGGGCCAGGGATGTAGGCTGCCTGAGGAGGACTGTGCGGACTCTGGAGGGGAAGTCGGAAGCCTGGATGGTGATTTGGGACAAAAGAGGCCAAGATGTGGGATTTTGGAGCAGAGAGCCTCTGCAGAGCAGCCTCAGGCTGAGAGGAGCTGAGTGGAAGGCAGGTGGGCAAATTCTGGTTTGTGCCGTGGCCGCCAGGCGCGTTGCTGGATTTGCCTGTGGCCCCGCTTCCCTCCTGCCCTTGTCATTTCCGGAAGCTGTCTGCTCCTCTCGCCTGTGTCCTTCGTTCGTTCATTTGTAAGGTTCCTGCAGGGTCGGTGCTAAGCTGATGCCCACGGTTGGGGCCACTGCAGGGCCACGTGGTCTCTTTCAGCGCCTCTGGCTTATTTCTGCTTCCTCCTCCCGGCCGTGGCTGGGCCCACCACCTGTGAGTGAGGCAGGAGTTGGCCCAGCATCTCTCCTGGGATGCTGGGTCTTCCAGCCCTGGGGGGCCCATCCCCTGCCTAGTATTGTACCCGAGGCCCAGCCTTGGCTCCCTCCCGGCCGGTCTCTGAGCCTCACACTCCCTCTGGCTCTGCCTCCTCCAGCGGGTCCCCTGGCATCAGCCCTGCCCTTGGGGTCTGAGGTCCTGGGGGCTCAGCGTCTGGGGCCCGTGGGCTTTTCCCACAGGTGTTTTAGGGTTTTCAGTCTGAGTCCCTGTGAGGGGCCTCCCCTCTGCCAGTTCCCTGAGGGTCTTTTTACATTTATGGTTTTATTTATTTATTTTTAGAGAGAGGAAGGGAGGGAGGAAGAGAGGGAGAGAAACATCAATGTGTGGTTGCCTCTTGTGCACCCCCGATCAGGGACCTGGCCCGCAACACAGTCATGTACCCTGGCCAGGAATCGAACCTACGAACTTTTGGTTTGCAGGATAATACCTAACCCACTGTGCCAGACCAGCCAGGGCTTGAGGGTCTTCTGGATGTTCCCTGGGGGTTCCCATCACCTGTGAGAAGAGGGGAGCTTGTGGACGAGGGTGCTGCCGTGTGGGCCCAGGGCCAGCTGTGGCACAGCTGTCCCACCTCCCTGAGCAGGCATAGGTGGGGGCCTGCTGTCCAGACACAGCTCTGGGCGTTGGGAACATCCAGGCCCTTGAACAGTCACAGGACGGGGCTGAGGCTGTCCGGTGAGGAGCACGGAGTCTGGAGCACGGAGTGAGGAGCCCAAGCCAGGGGTCACCAGGTTTTTTTTTTTTTTTTTTAAAGATTTTATTTATTTATTTTTAGACAGAGGGAAGGGAGGGAGAAAGAGAGGGAGAGAAACATCAATGTGTGGTTGCCTTTCATGGGCCCCCTACTGGGGACCTGGCCTGCAACCCAGGCATGTGCCCTGACTGGGAATTGAACCAGCGACCCTTTGGTTCGCAGCCTGCGCTCAATCCACTGAGCTACTCCAGCCAGGAGGTTTTTGAACTTGTTTGAGCCTCAATTTCCTCATCTGCCATGCTGGGCAATATGGCTGCCTCTCAGGGCTACACAGACTGCGGGGGGGGGGGGGGGGGGGGGGGGGGGGGGGGGGGGGGGGGGACTGCGTGCAGGTGACTCCTCCCCAGACCCCTGGGCGTGGCCCCTGCAGCCCGGTTGGGGGAGCTCAGCTGAAATCCTTTGACTGCTGGTCTGCCTACCTTGAGTCCACTCCCCACCCCCCAAGCTGGAGTCCGTGTACCGGGCCCAGCCCATGGACGCTGAGGACACCCATGGCGGATGAGGGCTCTGCCGCAGCTGGGGGACAGGGGTTTTGCCGCCCCCACTTAGCCAAGCACACCTGGAAAGAAACAGGAAACTTCTTGACCTGACCAATCCAAACACTCAGGGCTCCTTTATTATTACAAGCTGTGCATTTATTGAGCACCTACTGAGCGCCGGGCCCCATGCTGGGGGTTTTCACGAGGACGACTGTCTCATTTACTCCTCGCACCTCCTCTAGCAGGGGGCTGGCAAGGGTCCTCTCTAGTTTACAGAGGAGGAAACTGAGACTCAGGCCAAGTGTCTTCCCCAAGGACACAGGTGAAACCCCCTGCAGGGTTGTCCCTGCGCCTCTGACGAGGTGCAAGCTCCCACACTGTCCCATGCGGACCAAGGACCCCGGGTCTGGTGAGGCCAATGGGACGGAATCAAATTGCTTCGGTCACTCTCCTCCTTGAGCTCCTCAGACAAGGCTGCTGCCTCCCCCGCAGACGGATTAAGTGCAGTGCGGGAAGGCGGCCCAGGAGTGAAGACTTCCCTGAGAGCAACACTTTCCTTTATCAGTGGGAAGCCAGTCAGAGCTGCTCCTTGGTCAGGTCTTCTGCTGTGGGTATTAACCTTTCCTCCCCACCGCCAGCCTCGGGGACAGGCTGGGAAAGGTGGCCCAGAGCTGCCACCTGGGATCTGGAATGACTGGCGCCGATCTGATGTGGGAATGTTTTTGGCATTGGCAGAGCAGGGGTGGGGGGGTGGGGAGGTGGCCTGGGGGCAAGGGGGGGGGCGGCGCCCAGAATGATTCTGCATATCTCAGACTATAGATTTTTTTGTGCTCACCGATTCTGAATTTTTAATGTGGCAAGTTCCTTGATTAGGTATAAACCCACAAGTCCCTGATCAAAACCACACGCATGCATTTAGCAAAGTCTCTTAAAAACTGAAAAATGACCAAACCCTGCGTTGGAGAGTCTTGAACAGTTGAGACTGCTCGCTAGGCGGCGCTGACAGCCCGGAGACGTCCGCCCCGCCGTGACTCTCCTCTGGGCTGCGGGTCTGGTGGGGGCGGGGCTTGTCTGGGCCCCGGAGCCCCTTCTCCCTCAGTTGCTCCTTCTAGCATGAGCTAAGTCACACACATTCATAAACATAAGTCGCTGCCCCCTAATGAAGGCTGTCGCGCAGAAGCAAGGGTTGCTGAGTTAGACATTCATTTTTGTGGCAGAGTTGTATCCCCTCCCCAAAGAGATGTGCTGGAGTCCTAACCCCCCACAGACCTCAGAATATGACTTTATTTGGAAAGGCGGGCATTGCAGGTGCAATCAGTTAAGATGGGGGCATGCTGGAGTAGGGTGGTCTCCTGGTCCAGTGTGACTGGTGTCCTTATAAGGAGACCATCACAGGAAGATGAAAGGGCCATGTGACCAAGAATGCAGAGATTGGAGGGAAGCATCTCCAAGCCAAGGCGAAGATCACCTGCGAACCACCAGAAGCGTGGACGAAGCAAGGAAGGGTTCCCTGCAGGTTTCGGAGGGAGCGTGGCCCTGCTGACCCCTTGACTGTGGGCTTCTGGCCTCCAGGACTGGGAGACCAGTACATTTCCGGTGTTTTAAGTCACGCCAACTGTAGGGAATGCATACAGCATGGATTTGGATCGTCTACCCCACAGCCGTCCTGGGTGAGGGCAGGCAGTGAACGATGGGCTCCCTAGCATGTCCTCTCTGTGTCCCCAGTACAGTGTCCAGAGCAGTTATCCCCATGAGAGAAGGAAGAGGCTCCTTGGTTCTGGTGACATTGGAGACACACGCACAGACGCCCCATTCCCCGGACAGCAGGTGTGCTCACGTGCCCTTTCCTACAAACTCAGTGGAGTTCAAGGCCAGCCAAGGATATTGTCATTCAGTGTTGCCAGGTTTCCCCATATTTTCAGTGCCACTGGGTGTTCTGTGACATGCAGGGCAATGAGTGGCTTAGCCCTGGTCCAGGGACTCCAAAGGGGAGTAGAGCACAGCCATCATCATCACTACCACTACCATCATCATCATCATTTCTCTTAGCACTGAAGTAGAGTTTCCATATCAGACACTGTTCTAAGTACCATACATTGAATTCTCTTAAAATCTTAAGTGACAGATACTACTTTTACTTCATTTTAAAGATGAGGAAAATGAAATAAAATAGAAACTAGGTAACTTTGCCAAGTTACTAAGTCACCCAGAAAATGGCAGAGCTGGGATTCGAACCTGGGTGAGGCGGGTTACGGCACCATGCTCTTACGCTCCATGCGCAGAGGGTGACAGAGTCGGTGTTACAGAGGAGGACGGGGAGGCATGGAAGGGAAGGAACGACAGGATACACACACAGCCTGCTGGCTACAGGCAGCCATCCTGCTGCAGCTCATGGGGGGTCCATCCCACAGCAAACTGCCTTCACTCTCACTGAACCTGGGGCCACCTGCCTCTGGACTCCTCCTGGTCACCTGCCAGCGTCAGCCTTGCTCATAGGAAGGATTCCAGGTACAGGTGGCAGACTGAACATATGCGTTTATTCTCTTTCCCTCCAAAGCCCATGAATGCATCAGTAAAGGAATTTTTAAAAGGTCACAAGGATCACAAGAACAGGAGAGGCAACAACAGCAATAGAATTGGGAGTTAGGGAGCAAATAATGAGAGGTGACTGACTCCACCAGCAGAGGGCGCACCTGAGTGACACTGGGAGCAGGTGCCTTATCATCAGGGCCCTGGAAACACAGGAGGTCTGGTCCAACGTTCCTTTAGGAAGATCTAGATCCCCAGATCCTCATTCCTCTCTCTGTACAGCTGCTGCCCGGCCTGGCTGGAGCCCGAGGCTGTGTCTCCAGAGACAGGGTCTCTAGACACCAACACATTGGAGAGCAAGCCATCGAGGAGACATTTACAGAAGAGGCTTCTCCAGGGACTCTGACCCCCGGCCCCAAGAGAAAAAGGCCCAAGGGGGTCGACAGCCAGAGAGCCTTGAGGATCAGCCCAGCTGGATCAGTCTGCCATGCGCCCCCCCCCTCCCCCGCCCAACACACACACAGTAAGCCCCTCTCGTGGTCTCAGAGACATCAGTGAACTCTGTAGTCCTGCTGCCTTAATCAGGAGCAAATGACCAAGGCTCCCCACGTAACCCAGGGGAGTCTCCAATATAGAGAAAAAGCAGGTTGGTGGATACAGAGACTATACAGGGAGAAATAAACTTTCTGCCCGGCCCCCCACTCCATAACCCCCTATCAGTAGTACCCTCAGAACAGACGTGAGGAAAGATGGCATCATTGAAATAAGGACAGGCCCTGGCTGGTGTGGCTCAGTGGATTCAGTGCCAGCCTGCGAACTGAAGGGTCACCAGTTGAATTCCCAGTTGGGGCACATGCCTGGGTTGTGGGCCGGGTCCCCAGTTTGGGACAACCGAGAGGCAACTGATCACTGTTTCTCTCCCTCCCCTTTCTGAAAATAAATAAATAAATTCTTAAACAAAATAAAATAAGAACAGGATGTTTTCCAGGGGGAATATTCAGAGAACAGCAGCCACAAAGCCAAGAATAACCTTGGAGATTAAAAATAATCATAGAAATGAAAAATTCAACAGAAGGATAGGAAGATAAAGTTGAAAAAGATCTTCCAGGAAACAGAACAAGAAGACAAAGAGATATTGGATGAGGGAGAAGGAGGGAGGGAGAAAATCAAAAAATAAACCAGGGGAACCAGCCTAAGAGGTCCCACGTTCCCCTGTCCTTTGTCAAGTACAATACAGGGAAGTTCCTAGAAACGTGATCGTGCACTTGGATGTCCCAGCACATTGAATTGCTGTGGACGTTTCTAGATACTTCCTCCCAGTTTGGGTGCTCATTCATCATGGGGGAGAAAGAGTGTACAGACCAGCTCCAGTTTGTGAAGGTGCTGCTTCCGCTTATTTTCATGCATAATGTTGATTTAAAAAAACCCTTAGCCCTGGCTGGTGTAGCTCAGTGGAGTGAGCGCGGGCTGGGAACCAAGCGGTCCCGGTTCGATTCCCAGTCAGGGCACATGCCTGGGTTGCGGGCCAGGTCCCCGTGAGGGCCATGTGAGAGGCAACCACACATTGCTGTTTCTCTCCCTCTCTTTCTCCCTCCCTTCCCCTCTCTCTAAAAATAAATTAAAAAAAATATATTAAAAAAAAACTCTTAAAAATAAAGAAGGCTAGGATGGCTATATGTAAAAAATAAAATAAAATAATAAGGAACCTAAACAGTGTTGGCGAGGTGGTGGAAAAATGAGAATGCTGTGCCTTGGCATTGCTGTTGGAATGCAGAATGGTGCAGCCACTGTGGGAACAGTGGGGCGGCTCCTCAAGCAGTTAACCGTGGAATGACCGTGTGATCCAGCAAGTCCCCTCCTAGGTATTTACGCAAAAGAACTGAAAACAGCCCTGGCTGGTGTGGCTCAGTGGGTTGAGCAATCGTCCTGCAGACCGAAAGGCCGCTGGTTCGATTCCCAGTCAGGGCACGTGCCTGGGTCCCTGGTTACCTCTGGATGTTTCTCTCCGCTTTCTCCTCTCTCCAAAAATAAACAAAATCTCTTTAAAAACCCTGAAAACAGGGACTCAAACAGGTGCTTGTTTGCCAGTGTTCACCGCAGCATTATTCAGAATACCAAAGAGTGGAAACACCCCAGGTGTCCACCAGCAGGTGAATGGATAAACAAAGTGTGTCTGTTCATACAAGAGAATATTTTTCAGCCAGAAAAAAGAAATGAAATTCTCATACAGGCCACAACACGGATGAACCTGGAAAACATTAAGCGAAATAAGTCAGACACAAAAAGGCAAATCGTGTAGGCTTCCACTTATATGCAATCTCTGTAATAGGCAAATTCATAGAGATGGAAAGTAGGTTAGAGGTTACCAGGCGCTGGGGGTGGGGGGAATGAGGAGTTAATGCTTAATTGGCATAAAGTTTCTGTTTGGGGTGATGACAGTTTTGCAAAGGGACAGTGGGCATGGCTGTACAATATTGTGTATGTAATTAATGCCACTAATTATACACTGAAAATGGTTAAAGTGGCAACTTTTATGTTAAACTTTAGAAGACCCTATATCTAAAGTCAAGTCGTTCTTTCACTAAATAGCGAATAAAAATTTTAAGTGATAACAAAAAAATAAACAATTTAAAGAAGGGAGAAGCCAGAGGATCAGGGAAGGTTCCGTCCTGAGAGTGGACTGCGGGCGGATTTCAAGAGGTAGTAGCCGGCGAGGAGCAGAGCTTTGGGAGCCGAGACCCATCCGCAGGGCCGGGAGGGCGGGCTGGCTTCTTTGGTGGAGTCTGTGTGGCTGAAACAGGACCAGGCGGAGAAGCAGCGGGAGGTTGGCGACTGGAAAACTCTGCGGGCCACAGAAGGAGTTCAAGTGGGTGGCCCCGGAGGGAGGGTTATCCTGCAGGGGAACCTCGGGATGTGGGAACCGGAGCCCTCTGCTGGAGCAGCGAGAAGTACCTGGAGCACTTGGCGCGCTGCAGACGGCTGGCCCCGCCCCAGAGCGGCGCACTATTGGGACGGAGGCGAGGGCAGGCGGGGGAGCGGGGAGAGGCTGTGGCGTTTGGTGGTGGGTGGGAGGCTGGGAATTGAACCCTTTCTCTCCTCCTCAGACACCACCACCCGTCTGCTGCTGGGGGCCATCGCCGTGCTTCTGTTCGCCATCCTGGTGGTGATGAGCATCTTGGGTGAGCATGGACGACAGCGCACTTACGCGATTCCGTAGATAGCACCTTGTCAGAAGCGCTTCTGATGAGGTCGAGAAAAGTTCCAGCTACACCACGAATTCTATGGGGGACAAAGTACATGCAAAACCGAGTGTGTGTTCTAGAGGAGATTTTAGCTGAAAATAATCTTTTCCCGCACCAACTCCACCAGCCCCCTTGACGAGGCCACGCAGAGAAAGTGGAGGTGGGACTTCGGTCCTCTTCTGTAGATGCCATGAGAACGCAGAACAAGCTGGGCGTCGCTTAGGCAGGCCGTGCTTTGCGGGGAGAAGAGTTTGGGGAAAGGGCCTTCAAAGATCACATTCATTCGTTGAAAGAACATTTATTGAGCCTGCTGCGTGTTAGGCCCTGGGCTAAGTACTAAGGGTAAAAAAAAAAAAATGAGGCTGTATCTCCCTCCTGCAGATATAGAGGTGTTATGGCCCCGGGGGGCTTCCCGGGAGAACAGGGCCAGACCCTGAAGAACGAATGGGGGCTTCCTGGGAGCAGAACCGCTGAGGGTGGGGCCTAAGCAACAAGCAGTGCTGTGGGGGACCGGATGGGGGCGCTGTCAGCAGCTAACTTCGCTGCTTTTAATGGATTCAAAGCCAAGTATGTTGTGGGATCTGCATGCTTTGCAAAGTGGCTCCAGTGCCTCTGTCTTTCATCTCGGAGAAGCCCCCTCAGCCCAGAGGTGGGCACCTCCAAATGGGCAAAACGTCCACCGATAATGTCGGTCAAACCCTCACGTACAGGGTGTGTGACAAGCAGGGAGGTTGTGGGTGTTTAGAAAGAGCCTGGTGACCGCTGGTGCCTACTTACTACAAATTAAATCGGTCTCCTTTGGGCCTGTCGCTAGGTGGGGGGTGGGGGGGGGAGCAGTGTGTACAGGCAGCAGATTGGGATTTTGGTATGGAGCAACAGTCTCCTCAGCGATCCTTCTGGAAAAGCGGTTGAAGTGTAGCCACAGCATGGCCGATCCCCCCACGTGGACCTGTAGCTCCTTGAATAGATACGCGAGTGTCAACTCTGATTAATTGGTGTCGGCGTGGCTGGAGAGCCCTCAGGGCTGGGACACCACAGGCCGTTCTCGGCTCTGTCCCGGTCTGCATTTAATGGACCACTTGTATGAAAACAAACAAAAAATATGCTTATAGCATTTGTGGGGGATACAATCCGCAGAGGGATGTTTCATATGACAGGTGAAAAACAATCAAACTGAAAATGTATCTTAGAGATGAGCCAACGCGAATGAGATACATGTGGAAGAAACTGATGTAAGATCCTTCCTTCGGATTTGAAAAATGGTTTATCCGTGTTCTGGCCACTGGGGAGACCTGTCTTGGAGAGAGATCACGGGAAAACGACGGAAGAGCGTGGCTTAATTCCTTTTGGCAAGGGGGCCCTTTAAGAAGCTGATGGACGCGCTTTGGGCATCCTTCCCAGAAAAGGGCACGTAGGCACACACTCACGGCTCTTCTCTCCAAAGCCATCTGCTGGCCAGTGGCCACCGGAGGGCAGTGTGCTGATCCCTGAGGCTGGTGGTGGGACCCCATGGGTCATTCCAGTGTGACACCATGGCAGCGTTTTAGTGATAATGTGGCATCCTACAGGGGGCCCCGGACAGGGTGGAGAGGGGTCTGGAGGGCAACCCCTGGTGGGGATGGTGGAAGAGACCCCCATGCAAAGGCCCGGATGAGGGGAGGCTGGGGTCCTTCTTCAAGCGGGAGCTGGAAGGCAGACTGGGTTTGCCCTGAGCTACTCCAGAGGCGGATCGCGGACCAGCCGCACCAGGTCACAGGAAGGCGGGTTGGGACTCAGAGCTGAAAAGGAACTTCCAGCAGCTCAGTGGTGGACCGGCTGCCTTGTTAGCTAACGGGGAGGCATGGCTGATGAGAGGGGCCCTTAGAGCCTGCAGACGGTCCCCACCCTGGCTGGAGAGAGGACATGTCGCGTGGCCTCCACGTCCCTTCCACATCTGACTTTCTGGGGTTCTGTGCCTTGAAGAGCTCTGGGGAGAGGAGGCCTTAGCCCAGGGGCTAACCTGTCACGCCCCTCATGGCGCCCCCGGCAAGCCTCCTCATTCCCCTCCCCGATGCCTTTAGCCACCCCTTCCTTCTCCCGGCCAGGCACTGGGAGGGGCACTCTCCTGGGAAGACAGCACGTGAACCACAGTCAGGGCGGGCGGAGGGAGCCGTGGGCGGCCAACGGGGTTGTTCATGGGCCAGGCGTGCCCCCCGCCCCAGATGCCCAGCGCCCCCCTCTCCCCTGCAGCTTCCAAGGGCTGCATCAAGTGTGAGGCGCCCTGCCCGGAGGACTGGCTGCTCTACGGGAGGAAATGCTACTTCTTCTCCGAGGAACCGCGAGACTGGAACACGGGCCGGCAGTTCTGCCACACCCACGAGGCCTCGCTGGCTGTGATTCAGAGCCAGAAGGAGCTGGTGAGCGCTGGGGAGGGGCTCCCCCGGGAGAGCCGCACCCCTATGACCCGGTGTCCCTGGGACACCCAGCCACTGCACAGCCTGGCATGTGCAGGTGGGCCCCTGGGGGTCTGACCCGTGTCGGGGCCTACTAGGCCGGTCCAGGCTGGTTTGCTGAGCTTGGCTGGGTACTGGCTCGTGTAAGAGTTACCAATGACCAGTGAACTTGTGAAATGGAAAATCACATCGGCGGGTTCTCCCGGCCAGATTCAGGACACGAGCGTTCCTGTACCGCCCAGAACGGTTTTCTCCACAGAACTACAAAAGAAACACAGCCAGTCTATCGGCTGTTTTGGAGTTTGAGGGTTATTTGGCAAGTAAAGGCGAATTGCAGATAATCCCAGAATCACTTCTGTTTGCCTCTGGGCACAGTATAATAGCCCCTACTTCAGAGAAAGGCGCAGGAGTACGCAGATAGAGGGGCAATCAACCTGCCCTGGAGGTTTGTCCCGAGAAGCCCAGCTGGTGAATCGGGGAGGCTGGCACCTGGGCTCCTAGGCCAGGGGCACAGACCTTGTGCCGGGTGTCCTGGCCCGATGGCTCCCGGAGCCGGGTCCCCCAGGGGCCATTGCAGGCGACTGCTGGGCGTTCCCTGTGAGTGCAGGGCACTCTTTGGCCCCAGCACCTCACTTTCGGGGGACAGCGAGGCATGCCCCTCTGGGAGCCTGTCTATCCTGGGAGCCAGTCTTCCAGGCCGAGGTCCGCCGCGGGGCGTGTGGGCAGTGGGGAGACCACGTCTGACTCCGGGCCTTCTTCCCTCTCTCCTTGCCGCAGGAATTCATGTACAAGTTCACGCGGAGGGAGCCCTGGATTGGCCTGCGCAGAGTGGGGGACGAGTTCCACTGGGTCAGCGGGGAGCCGTTTGACCCGGACGTGTGAGCTGAGGCTTCATCCTCTGGCCACTGGGCTTAGACTGCGCACGGCCCGGCCCCCCGACGCCTCCGGGGCGACCACCTGGTCCCCTGCCAGCTGGAGCCGCAGCCCCTAGGTTCAGCGGGCGTGGCAGGCTCGAGCTCCGGCCCAGGAAGTCCAGCCGGGTTTGGTGGCACTGGTCCATGCCGCCAAAGCTTCTGGGTCCTGGGCTCTCTCCATCCTGGGGCTCCCCTCTCTGAGCAGCGGCCTGTCTGCATGGCTCAGTGTGGCTCAGCCACAGGGGGAAGAGGAGAGGGAGTCCCCTGCCTGGATGTCCCTCTGCATTGGCCAGAATATGGCTACGTGACAGCACCTGGCCGCAGGGGATGTGGAGAGGGGCCCTCTGCTCTGGGCAACCAAATGCCACCTAAACACAGAGACTATGGGGTGAGGGGGATCCGAACCCTGGGCACCATGAGTGTTACAGGAGATGCCTCTGGGGGAGGTGGTGGCGGTGCCTTTGCGGACCACAGCGTGGAAGCAAGTGTGTGTGTGATGGGGGTGGCGGAAGTGTGGTGTGGGGATTGGTGGCAGTGGTCACGGGGGGCGGGGGCAGGGTGGTGATGTGTGTGTGTGTGTGTGCTGGTGGGGGGGGGGCGCAGTCCAGGTTAGAGAAATGCAGGGAATAAGGGAGTAGGAACCTTGGCTTTCAGTCCAGACCCTGCACCTGGACGACCAGGCCATGAGGAGGTGGGCGGGGCACCTGTCCCCAGCGCCCCCAACCCCCTCCCCCACCCAGCCCTCCACGGTGGTCTGAAGCTGGTGACCAGCCACCTTCCCATGGAGGCTTACTTAGTGTCCCCTCTGTCCCCAGCAGCCTCTGGGGGCAAGTGGCCCAGTTGACAATTCCTTCCTGCCCCTTTGCCTGTCTCCTCTCCATCTTTGCCCGTCTTATATTTTCTCTCTTTCCCATTCCCATTCCCACCTCAGGTCAGTGCTTAGTGCTGCCAAGGAAGCACTTTCTGTCCCCTTATCCCCTCTTCTGGAAGCTTCCTGCTCCCAGAGCCGGGGAGAGCCCTGGAGACTGGGGTCCCCAGCATGCTGACCACCTGGCAACCCAGGGCCTCGGGGTGTGCTTCCCTGACACTGAGGTGGCCCTGCCCCCCACCCACTCCCTCTCAGGGACATTCCGATGCCGAGTCTCGTGAGACACCAGCTCTGGCCTTGGGGGGGGGGGGCTCAGAACAGGGTGAACAGAAGAAACCTGGAGACTCCACAGGGAAAGTCCTCCCCCCCACAGGTCCATGAACAATATCTATGATTTCCTGGGCCACACATCCCCGGTGATAAACATTGGGGTTATTGGGGTCCACCCCTGCCCTATGAGGGTGCTGAATTCAGCTCAAATCTTCTGAGCTTTCCCTGTGCTGGACACCGTGCCGTGGGTGCCGGTGTTCAGGAGCTGACTGCCCGGGGGACAAGGGGACAGACTGACACAGCACCGGGGGTTGCGGGGGGGGGGCATGGTGCACAGAGTGGGGAGGCAATGGGAAGCCCCCTAGAAGGGCCTTGGGGCCCAGATGTCCTGGAAGGCGATCCAGAGGGGTGGCCAAGCCATGGGGCCTCTGGCCGCCTGGGGTGGGCTGTGCGCCGGGTTGCAAGGACCTGGTCTCTTCTCTCCTGGCCACAGGTTCCACATCGCGGGCCTGGGGGAGTGCGTCTTCGTGGAGCCCACCCGGCTGGTGTCGACGGAGTGCCTGATGACCCGGCCCTGGGTCTGCAGCAAGATGGCCTACACATGAGGTGGGTCTGGCCAGAGGCGGCTCTCCAGCCAGGCCAGGCCTGCTGGCCCCGGGCTCCTCACCGAGGCGAAGCAGTGAGGACGGTGGCCTCGGCCCCGGGCCCCTCTCCCAGCCCATGAGCTCGGGTTCCTGGGCTCCTCGGCCCCAGGCAGGTCCTGTGGCTCAGCAGTCAAATTCCACGTGCTCATGCCTGTCCCTCCAAGACACACACACGAACAGGCAGGCACACAGGGTCCACGACTAGCTGCCTAAAAGCCCCGAACCCCCTCCTGCTGCTCCATTCTGGAACGTTCATTTCTCACGTGGCCCAGGGGTGGCCCATTTCTCAGAAGTCACTGTTGGCACACACAGCCCTCCTGCCCCATAGTCATTTCTCTGCTGGTTGCTGCGGAGGCCGGGAGGAAAGGCTTCCCCTCCGCTGTGTCCCGCACGTCCACCCTCCTTGGGTCCCCAGGCAGGCCCCTGCGGTGTCCGAGCTGCTGTCGGGATGGTCACTGACGGAATAAAGAGATGACCGGCACCCAGAGAAGTTGGCTGCCATTTGTTCCTGGCCTTGGCTGGGGGAGGGGCAGAGGGGCGTGACTCCAGGTGCCCGCCTGTAGGGGGCACTAAGGAGGCGCACTTGATCTAGCTCGGCAGGTGGCAGTGCGTGGGAACCGGGGACAAAAACACGTCCTGGGGCCTTGGTGCCCATTTAACTTTGCTCGGCCCCGGAGTCACTCTTCGACGTCCAGGTGCTGGGCTCCATCTGGTCCCTTCATTAGTATTCAGCTCAGCCCGGCGAACGTTTACTTGCACCCGCCATGTGCCAGACGCCACGCCAGGTGTGGGGAATCAACAGCTTTAACCCCCCCCCCCCGCCCCCGCCAAGGAGCACACAGGGAGCAGAGGAAACAGCTTGGAAAGTACCAGAATGTTCTGGAACATCGTCCCAGGATGGTGTATTCTGCCTTAGGGGAGGATAGGCCACAGGGAAGAGATGATGCTCATGTTGGGTCTGAGTTTGTACAGGCCTATGACCCCTTTCCTGGGCCCCTGGTCTGCCTGGGGAAGCAGAGGGGACGTGCTGGGGGTGGCGGTCCCCCTGGGCCTGCGGAGGCTCCAGTGCACCAGCCTTGTCAACAGTCGCACACCTGGAGCAGGTGGCAGCGGGGACCAGGCCTCCCCAGCCTCCTCTCGGTGCCCCTGGCTGGGTGCCGCGCGGGCGGCCTGCCTGGATTTGGGTCCTGGCCCATTTTCAGAAAATAGCTCAGAGGGAAACTAGGTCCAGCGCTGCTCTGCTCAGTCCTCCATCGTTGGGTTTCAGACAAAACCGTCAGTCAACTTGGTTTTGTTGGCCTTTTTGCATGCTTTCTAGATTTTTAGTAAAATACGTGGGCTTTGTGGTTTTGTAGTTTGTATTTACTGGGGAGCCTGAGGGGGACCTGGTGTACAACAGAGAAGTTAGGGGAATTCAGCATGGTGGTGGTGGGCCGCAGAGGGGGCCGGTGGGAAGCCCACTACCCTCCCAGCACCTGGCGGGGAAGCCTGTGGAGGGGCTGCAGACTCAGGAGGTGGTCAGCTGCTCCTGCTGTTTGTGGGGGGCGGTCCTCTCAGCCTCACCTGTACTCAGTTGCTTGCAGAGCTGTGGCGCTCCCAGTCACCTCCCCTCCCAGACAGCCTGAGTGCCTTGCTGTAAGAGTGACACTTCGTTAATTCTGAAATGAATGCCCGGAGGCAAGTAAAGCTCCACCAGGGACAAAACTCAACCTTGGCAGGGTCCCGAGGCCAGGAGGGACAGGCGAACTGTGCTCTGGTGCTGCCCTCGGGGTTCAGACAGGAGGAACCAGCAACGGGGAAGGAAGCAGTGTGACAGGGACCCATGAACCCATGCCATTCGGTATTCGCTTCTCCAAGGCCTGCTTCCGGAAGCTTTTGAGGCCCACGGGTGACTTAAGCTCTCCTGACCTTGGGTTTGTCCTGGGCCCAAAGGACAGTTCTAACCAGTTTAGTAAAGGAGCCCTGACTCAGGGCCACCAGCCTTTTAAGAGTTTTCCTACCTGGTTCCTCCAGGGGGAAGAAAACACGAGACAGAAGCAAAGCAAAACACTGGCACGCCAGTCTTCAGAAACGTAGAAAAGCCTTCCAAAGGTTGTAAGCCAGCCAAGCGCCCCCACCTTCCCAGGTTTGCGGGGCTTCGGACCCGGTGCTGTGCTCTCCGCAGCCACAGGGGGGAAGCACTGAGTAGCCTTGGCTCGGAGCCCTGGCTGCCGCTCCTTCCCGGGTGCAATTGAACCCGAAGCGCAGTCCCGCCCCAGGCGCAACTTTTGGAGCCCGCAGGGGCGCCTGGGGAAGGATGGAACACGCACTCCAGGGCACCCTCAGGCCTCCTTAGTGAAGATGGAGGTGACAGGGAGGACTTTTTAAGGGAGGTGACACATTGGGACGGGAGCGTCAAGGTGGGCACCATCCGCCCCTTCTTCCAGAGGAGAAAACGGGCTCGGAGGTTAAGGGACCTGCTCTATGTCACACAGCGCGGAGGCGGTGGAGGCAGGGCCCTGGGGAAGACACCTGGGTGGCGTGTGTGTCCCCTGAGCAGGTCTGAAGAATGGGGGGTGCCCATGATGGAGAAGGGACCGCCTTGGGGAAGACGTCAGCGTGCTTTTTCTGGGCACTTTTATCTTCTTCACGTGGTTTCATGCGAATGACCCACAGGGAGCAGAGTAGGTGTCGCTGTTAACGACCTGTCTCTCTCTCCCTTCAGGGCCCAGCTCGCGGCCTCCCTGGGACGCCCCCTGGAGACCAGTGGCCCCCGGTGACCACCCCCCTCCCCCAGCGCCTCCAGCACTTAACGCCGAGCCTCTCACAGGGCCGGTCTGTCGTCTGCGGCTCATCTCTTCCTGTCACTTGACTGCTCCCGTCGTCATCGGAATAGAAACCCCCGGGGAGCAGGGATTGTGCGCTGCTGGCCTCTGGGGTGCACATCGCGCTCACTCAAACATCGTCGTGTGTGACAAGAAGATTGTCCCCGTGGACTGTTTGCCTTGGAGGGAGAGGGCGGTGGCCGCCGTCCTCAGAAGACGTGTCTTTTTGGCCTTGATGCGCAGCAAAGACGAACTCTTTAATTTGTTCTGCTTCAATTCCACGAGCTCGTGCACACCCTGGGTGGCCCAAGGGGGGGTGGCCCGGAAGTGCAGGGGCGATGAAGGAGCGCTGCCTCAGTCTCCAGAACGTCCTTTGCATCCTACTCACGGCCCAGCTGGTGAGGAGACGGCTGTGCGTGGGGCCAGGTTCAGGGAGGGTTTCCACCAGTGAATGGCGCTGGCCGCTGAAGGTCCTGTGACCCCGGGACATCAAGACAACACTGCTGCATTGTCCTGTGACAGCAGAGAGGCGGAGGTGAAGCAAGCAGCTGCCTCTTTCCTCTTCCTGGTCTGCCGCCAGCTCCAAACTGGGAGTCAGTGTGAGGTTGAAACTGGGGCATCCGGGAAGCCTCCTGCCACCGCCACCGGGCTCCCTCCGCTCCTAATGCAGCCTGGGGTGGACACGCACTAGGCCTGGCTCTGAAGGCCGGCCGGGTCCAGCTGGAGCCCAGCTCTTCCAGTAAGCAGTGGTGTAGCTCAGGCTGCTGTGCTAAACCTCTCTGACACCTGGCTTCACCTCTAAAAAGTAGAAATCATGCCTGCTCTGCTGACCTAACAGGGTTTTGAGACTTGTAGATGTTAGCATTTCAGGGGCTAGAAATGATCGACCCCATTCTCACTGTCCGTGAGGCCCAGAGAGGTTAAGTTACATGTCCAAGGTCACACAGCTAGTGGCGGAACTAGAACTCCGGTCTTGTGGCTCTTCTATTTCCTGTTTATTCTCTTATTACTGTGCACATCATGCTTTGTTTCTGTGTTTCCTTGTTCGGCGTCCACATGGAAATTAAGCTCCTTTAGGGCAGGGATCCCCTCGTACACTTTTTTGTTTCTCTAGCGCCTGGTACATACAGAAGGTGCTCAATAAATATGTGTTGAACTAAACTGATCTCGACTCCTAGTTCGAGTGCTCTTTCCTCTGCACCATGCTCTCTCTAGTCCTGGAAACCTGCATGTCCAGTTCAGCTGCCCACAAACTATGAAAACTTTCAGATTAAAAAAAAAAGATTTTATTTATTTATTTTTAGAGGAAAGGAGGGAGAAAGAGAGGGAGAGAAACATAAAGGTGTGGTTGCCTCTCACGCCCCCTACCAGGGACCTGGCTCACAACCCAGCCATGTGCCCTGACTGGGAATTGAACCGATGACTCTTTGGTTCACAGGCCGGCACTCAATCCACTGAGCCACACCAGCCAGGGCTCTTTTGGATATTTCTGAGACAAAAAAATAAGCAAGATGCTCATCCTTCCTTGTGACGTCCATTCAGGCCCATAGTCTAGAGCACAGGGCCCATTTGAGCAAATATATACACTTCTCAGACAAAGTGGAATAACAATAACAGTTAACACTAATTAAGAGCTTGTTAGGGCCAGGCACTGTGCTGTGTGCTCCACCCATGAAGGGCTTACTTTGCACGGTGCCTGGTCCCCTCTAAGTGCTTAATAAAAAGCCGTATTCTCAGAGACCTTATTTCTCACGTACACAGTGTGCTGAAGATTCAGACAACGCTCCAGGAAATCTGTCTGCCATATATTTCCTTTGCATTGCAGGGTGCTTTCCTTCAGATTGACTGGTCACGACTGGGGGTGGGGGGAGAATACAGAGAAATGTGCATTGCTTCTCAAAAGCTTCTACCAGGGAATGACTCATGTCGTTCTTCCGTGGTTAAAGCAAGTCACTGAACACCTAGCCTCTAAGAGACCAGGAAAAGAGACCTTCCATGTGCCGGAAGGAAAAGAAAGTAAAAAAGTCTCAGTGCATGGCAGTCCTAGCTATGATATCCCTTGAACCACATGCTGCGTGAACCCCTGCATTCAAAGCCCTGGATGGAGCCAAGCTGTTCCCACCGCTGACCTGCATTAGTCAGTGCTGTGAGCCAGAAAGAGATCTTTCCTTTGTTAAACCTCTGAAATCTGGGCATTGTTCCAGAAGCTAGCATACTCTAATACCCTACTCAATCTACACTGGAGTTAGAGTTAAAGAAGATAATAATAGGATAGGCTAATTGCTATCATAAACAACCCTAACATTTCAGCAGCTTAAATATAATAGAATGATTTATTTCTCACTTTTTTGTGGTTTTGTCCAGAATGGTTTTATTGGGAGATGGGAAGTCTCATTCAGCAACCTGAGTTCCTGCCAACTGGTGGCCTCTGAGTTCTCTAGGCCCTCAGGGTCCTTCATCGGGTCTTCCACATCTGGCTAGAAATTGGGACGAGAGTGTGGGTACATATCTGAGAGTTTTTTTAGGGGTCAGCTCTGGCCGTATTCACCTGCAAAGAAATCTAGGAAATACCGTCTAGCCGTGTGCTAGAGGAAATGACTTTGGGGCATATCCGGCCAATCCTTGCCAGAGGTAACATTATTACAGAGAAGAAAACTGAGGCATGAGAGGTGAAGGGATTTCCCCGATTTCACGGCTCAGTTTTTGGGACTGAGCCAGAACATGGCTGACTTCAAAGCCCCGCTCTGAATTACCCCGCCATTGAGACTGCCTCGTCTCCTGGTGCCTCACTGGTCCGGGGTGCTCTGCCCCTCAGACCGGCTTTCTCCAGGCATCCACACTTTCCTCTGGCTCTGGCCCTTTATCTACCAATGGGCCATTGATTCTCTTCCAAGCAGCCCTATCCGCGGGCTTAGTCTGCAATGGATAACGGTTCTGTGAGAGCCGGTGCAATAAACTGTACGAAGACATTGAAACAGGACAGAAACAGACATGAAAGTCGCTGCCCAGTGTTTCTTGACAAGGGCACCCGTAGTCCAGAGTCGTTTCAGCAGTGTGCTGAATTGTCTGAGTAGAAGGGGCTGTGTACTGCCTGCAGATCAGCATCTATCAACAGGAATTAGATGGTGTTTTTATTTTTTTATTTTTTTAAATATTTTATTTATTTATTTTTAGAGAGAGGGGACAGGAGGGAGAAAGACAAGGAGAGAAACAGCAATGTATGGTTGCCTCTCACATGGCCGCCACTGGGGACCTGGCCCGCAACCCAGGCATGTGCCCCAACCGGGAACGGAACCAGGACCCTTTGGCTCCCAGCCCGCGCTCAATCCACTGAGCTACACCAGCCAGGGCTGTTTTTGTATTTTTAAAGATTGTATTTATTTTAAAAAAGTTTTTTGTTTTTTTTTTAAGATTGTACTTTTTTGATTTTAGAAAGAGGGGATGGTAGAGATGGGGAGAGAACATCAATGCGTGGTTGCCTCCCGTGTGGCCCCTACTGGGAACCTGGCTGGCAACCCAGGCACGTGCCGTAACTGGGAGTCGAACCAGTGAGCCTTAGGTCCACAGGCCCGAGCTCAATCCACTGAGCTCCACCAGCCGGGGCTGTGTTTATTTGTTTTTAGGGAGAAGGGAAGGGAGGACGAGGAAACATCGATAGGTTGCCTCTCGCACGCCCCCTACTGGGGACCTGGCCCGCAGGCCGCCGCTCAATCCGCACGGCCACTCCAGCCAGGGCTGGAATTAGCCTCACAGCAACGGAGCTTCGTCTGGCTCCTGGGTCTGTTTCTTCCTCGGAGAGTGAGGAGCAGGAGTGTTGGGGGACACTGGGTTTTCCACCCTCAAGCAATGCCAGGCAGTGTAAGGGGAGCTGAGGAGGAAGCAAATATCCTAAAGGAAGTTTGTGTGGTCCAGAAGGAAGGATGTGCAAGGCTGGGGTGGGAAGGTCCGAGGCACCTTTTTAAAAAAATCTCCAACTGAGGAAATTTTTTTTTAATGCTGTTGAGAGAGAGAGAGAGAGAGAGAGAGAGAGAGAGAGAGAGAGAGAGAGAGAAGAGAGAGAGAGAGAGATTAATACTGAGACCAGGGACTGCATTTAACAGCCTAGGCCTGTGACCTGACCGGGAATAGAACCCACAACCTCGACGGTGCCCCAGCCGACTGCACCACGCCGGTCGGGGCCCAGGGCGCCTTCTTTAGAGCTGCGTGCAGGCAGAAGAGGAGGACCGGACCTGTAAGTGAGGAGGTTGCTAGGCCACCCAGCCCATTCGTGTTTCATTTATCCTCTGCTCTCAGCGCAGCCTCTGTTTTTAAATGTGTTTCATATTTGCTTAAGCTTAGCTAATATTCCAGGGAAGAGTAAGAGAATATGTAAGTCAGACTCTCTCTTTCTCACACACACACACACACACACATGTACGCCTGGCTGTTTGGAACAGGCCCCTGGGCACGACCTCCACCACGCAGAAACACGCGCCCCCAGCCAGGGGGCGTGGCGATGCGAGGCGCGTACCTGGAAAGCCGAAGCCCCAGCGAGCAGAGTGCGGAGGGCCGCGCGGTGAGAGCACCCGCTCACTAGGGATGGCCCTCCGCTAGGGGCGCCCCGGCTCAGCTGGAGATGGGGCTTGTCCGGGGGATGTATGGAGAATTCGGCCTCTGGCTCATCAGTTCCAGAGAGCAGCTAAGACAACTTAAAATTTGGCATTATCCCAGGATCCAATATGCTTGAGGGAGCATGTTGACAGCAGTGAGTTTGCATTTCACTTAAATTTAAAGACGTTTCCAAAGACTCCGGTGGTGAGATCCTTGCATGCAGCTGCCTCGCGTTGCCTGGTGGATCGGCCCTTATTTCACTGGTGTAGATACTGTCTGCTTCTCTCTCCCTCTCCTTGGCCAGGGATGCCGGGAAGAACGTTTATAGCTTAAAAATGAGTATGATAAGAGAGTTTTGTCCAAATCTTGAGCACAGATTTTGACGTAACTTGATTTTTGGCTGAGTTGAATTTAACCCAAATTGAAGGAGGGCCTGTGTTTTTGGATTTCCCTGGTGTTACCTGAATTCTGGGGCTGATCCCACGATGAAAACGGACTGAGTACTTTCTTCCCTTATCCAAAAATGTACTGACCACCCACTCTGTGCCTGACCTTGTGACAGATGCCCTAGAAACAGCGATGAAAGAGAAGTCCTTACCTGCCAGGGTTTTGTGGTTTTGTGGGGAAGGAAAATTAGGAGAGAAATTTGACAGTGAGGCATAATGACAATTACGCCCAAGGAGTTGGGAACCTAGACAAAGGACGCCTGCCTCAGCAGGAGCCAGAGGGCAGGGTTCCTGAGAGACAACTGGACGGATTCTTGAAGGTCATGAGCATGAGAAAGCCTGAGGGTTGGAAGCAGGGAGAGGAGGAAGAGCTCTGCGGGGAGTGAGGAAGGAGCAGGTGGGTGCAAGATCCTTCCTGAGGCTGGGGTCGGGGTTGGGGTGGGGGGGGGGAGAGAGAGACATATGCAAGGCAGACCAGCCTGTGGGAACGGATGGGATGGAGGGAGCTCTGCAGCTGCTGCTTCTTCTGCATTACTCCAGTGCACCTGAGGGCGTGGGGGCTTGTAGGGAGAGGTGAGGTTTGCAGTGAGCCACAGAGCGGGCAGAGAGGCGCGGCGGTGGGCCCAGGTCCTTCGGTGGGGAGGCTGCTCCAGGGCTCTGGGAGCTTGGGTATGGGCGCAGAGACGCAGGCGTTTGATCCATCCACAGCAAATGGGTACAACAGGGAGCTGAGGGTAGAGGTGTGAAGGGGGCGGGCTTTAGGTCGGCTGGGAAGCGTGTGAAACCAGGACACAAAGAGAAAGGAGGGCCCGGAGCCAGGGGGCCCCAGGCCCTAGGATGTGGGCAATGGAAACCAGGGTGGGGGTGGGGGAGGAGCCCGAGTGGTGGCTGGTGGGAATGTCAAATGGTGCAGCCACTGCAGGAAGTTTGGCGGCTCCTCAGAAAGTTAAGAATGACCATAGGATGCAGCAGTTCCACTCCTCAGTATATATCCGACAAAATAAAAAGCAAGAGCTCGGCTACTTAAATGTTGGCGGTGCCATTCACAAAAGCCAGAAGGTGAGGTCGGCTCCCTCACCCATCAGGGATGCCTGGGTAAACATGTGGTCCATGCAGACAACAGAATGTTCCCCTGTCCTACAAAGGACATCCTCATACATGCTATACCATAGGTGGACGTTGAAAACATTTTTTAGGTGAAATAAGCCAAAAAAGGATGACCAGTAGATGGTTCCTCTCGCAGGAGGCAGCCGGAATAGGCAAACTCAGAGCCAGAAAGTTCGAGAGCTGTTTGCCACGGCTTGGAATTGGGAATCGTTGTTTAATGGGTACAGAGTGTCTGAGATGATGAAAGTTCTAGAAAGAGACAGTGGTGACGGTCGCACTCCACTGTGGATGTATTCATGCCAGTAATTGCACACTTTAAAATGGTTGCAACGACAGATGCTATGTTATGTATATTTTACCACAAAAAATGCTGGGATGACGGGGAGCCACAGGGGGGCGGGGGGGGCGAGGCTGTGGAGTGGCTTAGGCTCCTGAAGAAGGCGGCCGCGGTGTGAGGGCCGGCACCGGGCCGTGGCGCTCCAGGAGGGCCCCGGTGATGAGGCTGACGGATGAGCGACGGGCACTGGTCTGGTGAGAGGGTGGGACTTGGGTGCCGAGAAAGGCCTCAGCCCTGCACCCAGACCCGGGAGGAATATTGGAAAGCTCTTGGCAGGTCAGACGACAGCCTCAGGGGTGGAGTCTGGAAGCAGAGGGGCTTGCGATGGCTCAGAGGAGGGACAGAAGGTGGGGGACCGTGCCTGCCCAGCTGCACAGCAGTCGGCAGTGAGATGACCCCCCAGTCCCCTCCATGGCCACACGCTGTCCCCTTGGCAACTTCTAAATGCGGTGATGGGTTAGGAACACATTCAGATGCATTAACTACTTTCCGAAGGGCTAAATAACTTTCAAAAGATGCCGCTCGTAACCATAACCTCTTTTGTCCTATAACCGGGCTGGTTCCAGAATGAATAAGCGGGCTGGCCCAAGGGTGCAGTGACTCCAAACAGGTTTAATGTAATTCCAAGACAGAGTGTGATCACATCGCTGCACATATACAATATGCATATGTGAGTTTACACATTTTCATTAATAACTCATTTCACCTCAGAGACCGAAAAAATGATCGAAAAGAAACTGTGAATAACAAGCTATAACATAGTTCACCACACGGGACCCCCCCTTCTCACCCTACAGTTAGTAATATTACAATTAAAATAACTATATTCTTCTATAATTTTTCTGTTAAAATCATCTCATAAATTTACAATGCTATTATTAGTTTCCAAGACTAATATAAATTCACTCCATTTTTTTCTACAACGAAAATGATTATTAATTTAGAAGCACACGACGTCATGATGGAGGAACACAGGCAGTTCAGGAGCAAGGACTGGATCGGTTAAGAATTATTTTCCTTGTAAAACATTCTAGAGCCAAGTAAAATATCCATTCTTATAACATACCTATAATATGAGACTAAGGAGTCGGTTACATGGAAGTCTACGACACGCTGGTTTGCCTTTTAAAAAAGTAGACATTTATAAATAAAAAAGAAAAGAGGGACATTCACATAGGAAAAAAGGGGCACACGAGAAAATACTGTTGCACGCAACCATTTTCACAAAGAGTAACGTGGATTAACACTTTTTATTACAGAAACCGTACAGTGAAGGAACACGACAGACCAGGGCTTTCACTGGGTTACCAGGCGGAGATGGCCGGGCAGAGAAAGATCTAGATGAGATGACGAGATGACCCCGAGGTCAGGGGTCATTTCGGGGAGGGAGCCCCGTCCCTGGGACGGGCTACGGGGAGCCGCCAGGTCTCTTCCCGGTTCTTGTTCTGGGGAGGGAGTCCTTCCGTCCGGGTGTCCTAAGCTCCCAGGCCGTTGGAAGGTAAACATTTCTACAGAGCTGCTCGCTTTCCATCCTAATGGATACCATTTTTGGAAACTAGAGTGTCGGAGGCGGCAGTTCAATACATGTGGTCAGAGCAAATCGGGATGGAAAATTCCAGTCATTCTGATTTGTCGCCTCCCTCACTCGTCTGTGCCCTCGGCGCTGGGGACCCCGAGAAGGCAGTGGCGCCCTGCAGGGCCGCCGGCCTCCGCTGCGGTGAGCTGGGTGATGGAGCCCAGGGTCACCCCCCAGGCCCGTGGGTGTCGGCTAGTACGCCGACGCTGACTTGGACTTCTAAAAGCTCCCCTGCCTCCTCATCCGTAAAGCTATACTTCTCCTATCCGCAATTTGGCTTGATATATATATACACAAACATATATATCAACATCTCTATCTGTACAGTGATTCTCTACTAAACTAGAAACTCTGCTGCCCCAAAGGACGACGTCCTGGTCTACTTCATTTGGTTAAAAAGATGCACGCACAGAGGATGAGGAGTTGCTTTGGGGGGCCAGACGTGATTGTGCCCTGGGAAAGCCACGAAGAAAGTTGCAATGAGCGGTCACACCAGTGAGGAGAGAGGTGGAGGCATCGCCAGCAGGAATGCCTGCTGGGAAGGGAGGGGTGGGGTAGGGGGCGCTTTAGGTTCCATTCAGAAGTCACGGAAAGCTACAAA
Organism: Micronycteris hirsuta; assembly: GCA_004026765.1. Taxonomy (NCBI): domain Eukaryota; kingdom Metazoa; phylum Chordata; class Mammalia; order Chiroptera; family Phyllostomidae; genus Micronycteris; species Micronycteris hirsuta. The sequence goes on from PVJI01007986.1 coordinate 45,223, forward strand.
GAATGGGCGTGGTCAAGTCACTTTTCACTTCCCAAGTTCTCCCTTATAACCTGAGCCAAACTATCAAAATAATAATAATAATAATAATAATAACAGTAACAATAATAATAAGTCCACTGCTCCTTCAACCAAGCAGACGACTCTAACTGGGAGGCAAGCCCGCCCACCCCTCACAAGGCGAAGTGGACCATTCTGGTTCTGGAGAGCTTCCTGGGAGGCCTGGGTGCCTGGCGGGGGGTGGGGGTGGGGGGTTGTAGCCACAGCTTGTCAGGGGAGGCCGGGGTGGCCAAGGGGACAACCGTCCAACACAGGGAGGGGGAGGCAGCATGGGGAGAGACTTGTGTGGAGACTGGTGGAAACTAGAGAGTGAACACAGAGCCCTTTTTCAGATTCAGTATAGTTACTTTTTAAAAAAGCCAATTGCTACACCTCTAGTTTTTAAAAACATGGTTAAGCCCCCAAGACAATGACATAGGATTCATTTGGTTAATTAAAGCACAGGAGAAAACCAACCAGAGGAAAGTGGGAGTAGAATCAGGAGGGGCAAGATGAAAAACACAGTAACATTTCTAACAAAAGACTGTAATCCGAACGTACTGTCAGCGGAGTTCACAGGGAAAAAGCGAATGGGTTCTTGGAAAACCGCCACGCGCAAACAGGTCCCTGGTCCCGGGTGTTCGCAGTTTTCATGGTCTTATCTGCTAAAGGAATGCCCTTTAGGTCACAGCAGGTCCTCCTCACAAAAAAACAAAACCACCCTCCCCCCCAAAAAACAAACCAAAAGTCTTAGGGCAGCCCGCATTTCCCAGTCGGTTCCTGTGGGACGCGGGGCCCTGGCTCTGCAGCATCTCTTGCCTTTTCAGTGGGTCTCAGCGGCCCCCGCTGGCCCTCAGTCTGTCCCCCACCCCCTCCTCCAGCTCAGCAGCACCGACATTCTCCAGGAAGGAATCCAGGTCCCGCCTCCCACTGCACTAGGTTTCACATGCAAGACGGAAGATGGACAGGGTGTAAGGTAAATGCAAAAAATCCTTTTGCATTTATCTCGTTTTAAAGGACAGGAAAGGATCCAAAGACAGCAGATACGGAAAACCTAGCCAATGAGTATGGGGCATTGGGGTGGACCCATCGCCCCTGCAAAACACCCATCAGAACGTGGCCAGGGGGCCCAGGAACAGCAGCTGCACCTTCGGGGCCACCTGAATCCCAGTGTCTCCTACTGCCTAGCGACCGGAAGTCAGCGGATCATCAATAAGTTAAACATTCAAATCAAGACGAAGCCAACGAACCAGGTGTCTGTTCTCCCTGCCTCCTCCGAGATGTCAAAGGGAAGCCGGGTGTGGGGTCTTCGCGCCGGGCACGGGCTGTGGACTTAACCCGGGAACCCTTTCACGTTCTCTCGCACTCCTGTGGAAACCGGCACCGCGGGGGAATGCTTCTGTGGGGATGCCGCACAGGACAGGGTGCGTGGCCCAGACCTGCCTTGGGGGACGCGGCTCCCAACTAGAGGCCACCGCTGGGCCTTGTAGATGTCCCTTATCAACAGAAACTCTCTTTAAAAAGTACCAGTTTAAATGTAAACTCTAAAACACTTTTAACTATCAAACGTAGCCAGAAATATGCCGAAGTGTCCACAGTCAATTATTTAGTGTATGCATTTAAAACGCGACTCTCCTGATGTCTGAGAAGGCCAACAGCACCTTACAGTAGCTAAAAACATATACTTAACAGGTCACATTGGATTACAACACCCAAAGAATCATCTCTTCCTTGGTCTCACTTTTTGTTGTGAAGATGAGCTATTTTCAGAATTCACTTAAGCAACAATGACCAGGGTCTGCATGAATCATTTTCAGCTCCCCCAGAGTTCGTGGTCTTTTAAATCCCAAGATCAAGCTGACTACGTGATTTCAAAAAAAGGCTAAAACCAGGATGAATGCCCACATTTGAGGTAATTATTGCCATTAGATCACAGTTTGAGTAAGAGAATGCATCTAAAACCTTCTTTACAAAAATCTTCAGGCGTGTTGTCAGAATTCCACCTATTGAATCCAACCGGGATCTCAAATTTCGATGAGCTGGGTTTGCTTCCAATGGAGTTCAAGTCCTAAAACGTGCGTAAACCACCTAAGAATTTAGGCAAACAAGCCTGGGGCCAGTCATGAAAGACGTTTTTACAATAAAAAAGAAACCATAAAACCCCACCCAAAACAACTGAGATGGTTCATAACAAGTGATGAGTTAAAAAAAAAAAATTAAAAAGCCGGTCCTAGAGCCTCTTGTCATCTTTCAAGATCAAAGCACTCTGTACTTCTATCCATCTCAGACTTCGGTGAGAGACTCTCTCTCCTGCCTCATGTCTTAAAAGCTCGCTGGTTTCCCTCGGTTTCCGCACCGTTGCTTTTCATGTCTTTGAGAAGCTGCCTCAAAGAAAACTGGATTTTGCTCTTTCTAAAAATCATCTTGTCTTTCTTCTATTTTTTTTTTTTTTTTTACACAAAGAAACAATGTTCTGGACGCCAGACCCATGCACGGTATTTACAGATTGGCTGTGGATCTACATCCGGCTCTGCTGAAGAGCGGGTTGGTTACGGAGACCAGAGTCACCATCAGTGCGGTCAAAAATAGCATTTGGAAAAAAAATATATACCTTTAGTATTGCCTTTCTAGAATGAACTATAAGCAAGAAAAACTTATTTTTTTTAAAGAAGGAAAGAATACTTTTTTTTCTCTTCACTCTCGTAAGGGTTTCTGGTAGCAGCAGCAATGAAATAGTTGGTGCACTGGAAAGGAACCTGAAATGAATTCTACTATGAATCAGAAGAGACACCCCTACGATTTCCTCTAGAAGTCAACCCAACGCTTGCCCCTCTGCTTGCATGCAAGTTTGGGACTCCCTCCCCACACACGGGCAGGGACGGTGTGGGGGACATTCCTCCAAGGCCTCTCTTTGCACTTACACACGGGAGACACCAAGGTTAGTGGCTGCGAGCTCCGTTCTGGAGGTGGGCAGACCCAGGTTCAAGGTCGGGCTCCCTACTAGATGGGTGACCCTGGGCGGGCTACCAGCTCTCCAAGCCAGCTGCTTCGTCTGTGAAGGGACTAATGTTGCTGATTTCACAGGTGATTATGAAGACGAGGTTAAACAAGCTCGCCAATGAGAACGTCTAGCCCGGCGTTTGGCACTCAGTCAATGGGAGCATCATCAAACGGTCTGTCAGAAACGGGAGGCCATTCATTGCTAATTAAAAAAGCAAAACAAAGCCCTATCTTAGTCAAACCCTCCTTAACAGAAAATTTCACTAGAAATTGGAGATTTCAGACCATTATATTTTCTTTCCTTTAGCACAGGGTACTTCCCCCGCTTAGAATGTCAGCTTTATCATCAGTAAGCAGGGAGGTGGATGGTGGTGTTCACAGGGTGGCTACGAGGGCCCCTGAGTTTGTGGCGTGGCCCAGGACCTGGCGTATGGAAAGCATTCAACAAATGTTGCCTATTATTTACTCGAGGGATATTACAAGTTTTAAGAAATGAGATAGTCAACATATGTTGTAACGCAGCGCCTGAGATTAGGGGCTGGCAAAGGCTTGGGGGAGTGGCGTTTGTTGGGGGGCTCAGAAAGACCCCCCTGGTGCAGGTATTCTGAGGAGGCGGGTCCTGCGGAGGGTCCCCGCTGTGGAGACTCTCACTGAGCCTCAAGGGAAGAGGTGTTCTGGAGCTGGCTCCCTCCAACTTCTGGAAGCTGCCAGAAAGCCGTGAGAAGCCTCTACGAGGTTGGGCTACACTACTGAGCACAGGCGCCAAGAGCCTTGGGAAGGTTTCTATTGTGTTTAAATGTCACATCCCCATCTTCGATTCTCGGGATTTTATAGACTGGTCTGCGGAGATTAGAAGTGAGAATCCAGAGGCAACAAAGCGGAAAAGCACTGATTCCCCGAGTCCCACTCCCGCGCGCATCGAAACCCCCGACACAGCCGAACTTCCGGCCAGACCCGTGGTGATGTGGGACTGGTCCAGCTCCTGGATTTGTGCGGTGTCTCAGGTCCCCGGATAGCAGCAGCATTAGGGTTACTGACCGTATCTACTTCTCTTAAAAGACAAGTACAGTTTTGAAATAAATGTGATTAAAACATAAAAGGGTCAAGAAGAGAAAGACAAATGCAGTTGCCTCACTAATGATGTCATTATTGCCCAGAAAGGTAGAAATGCCATTTTGTCTGAATTCGGAGGTGTCTCTGAAAAGGGTTCTTTGGCTAAAGAAAGGAACGGTTTCACCTTCCTTTCCAATTTGGTAAGGACAGCTCTGGCCTGCTCAATTCTGAGGGTTCCCCGTCTGAAATCTGTAAGATGCACCAGGAAGAAAAGACACAGATCGGGCGAGGAGCATGCCCAGTCCCCAGGGCTGGAATGTTTTCGTGGCAAAATCTCATGCTCACGCTGTGAAGTCCCAGGCTAGACCTGTGAAGGAAATCTCGCCTCTCTGTTGAGTTTTCTCTGCTACTCAGGGCACCCGGTTGTTTTCTTCTGCTTTCTGTCCTGGCAGCCACTGGGCAGGCGGCAAGAGCCCACGCGCCTCCCCGCCCCCAGCACAGACTGAGCATCCAGGTGAGAGCCGGGGCAGTGAGGACACACTGCGTTCCACCCACCGCAGCCCACCCGTAACAGCTCCTTAAGCTTCCTCGTTGCCTTCCTCCAGTTTCCAAGAAAAGTCTGCTCCACTCACTCACTCACTCACGCTCACACCCCCCAAATCCTCCACCACAAGCTTGTTCACAAATGAGCGTTTGCAATTCTGAAGGTCTGGTCGAGGGAAAGCAGGCTGGGAGCTGCGGGGCTGAGCCTGCCTTCCCTCCTCACACCCAGCAGTCTGGTGTCCCTCCCCGCGGGGCGCGTGTCCCGGGGAAAGAGGGCGGCCGGCAGGCCCCTGCCCGCCGGAGCGCAGGCCCGGCCAGGAGACGACCGCCGCTTTGCCCCAACCCTTCTTTTTCCCTCTGACTTCGATCAACCACATGCTCTTCCACATAAGTAATTGGCATCAAGCCTCAGACTCTCCCACCCATCGGCCCGCTCACCCCTTCCCTTGGAAACAGCCAAATCGCCACTAAAGAGGCTCCACGTGCAGAGACGGGGAGCGTGCACGTGGGTGGGCCAGTGTGACCCGTGTGCGGCTCCTCAGGTTCCAGCCGCCTGGCTCTCCTGGGCCCGTCCTTTCCAGTCTCCCCCTCGCGCTAACGCCGTTTCTTCAGCAAACAGGGATGAAGCCAATCGCAGAACAGATGATGCTCTAGGTCGCTTGGGGTCTAAAGAGGATTAGGCTGACATCCCTCCACTTGAGAGCTGGGTCCTAGGGATGGGCAGCCTTGTGTTCGCCCTATTTGCCAGGGTGACTCAGAGTGGGGGGTGGGTGGGATGGGAGGTGGGGCAGGGCTAACGGCCCAGGCAGAGGCTGGCCTCTCCCACTGGGGCAGGGGCTCTGATCCCACAGCTCCCTGCTGGGGACGGGATGAGGAAGGCAGGGGGCACCAGGGGGTGCTGATGTTTTCTGAGTGTCTGGGAACTGGGACCTGCTCGGCCTCTCCCAGCTGCCTCCCCTTCCACAAAGCTGGCCATTTCAGCCCTTTCTCCATCCGGGGCCCACGGGGTCTGGGCAGCTGCTAGGCCGTGTCAGGGTCCACTGGCTTCCTACACCCTCCCTCCGCCTTTTCTGGGGCTCACTAGTTTGTCCCGAGAATTGCAAGCTGCAAAGATGAACTGGGGGGAGGGGGAAGGGGGAGACTGAAGAAGTGGTTAGTGAGTGGGAGGGGGTGAAGTGAGGCTGAACTTTCCCAGGGGAAGGTACTCCCTGCCTAGCAGGCTTACCTCCGTGGCTGGGAGGGGACAACGGTCTCTGCACTGAAGGACATCGGCCACACTCCTGGCGCCCTGAGGCGAAACGGGAGGACATTTGGGAGAGGGGCTGGGTCAGCGGCTGGGCAGGGTGAGGCAGGCCTAGATCGAGGGAGCAGATTCCAGAAGGACAGGGCATGGGGCGGAGGGCCATGGCTCCGGCTGCCACCCAGGAGACGCCTGGTCACGGCTCTCCCAGGCCCCTGGGGAGACACAGCACAACGGCGACCTTCTTGTCAAGGGGCCCCTCTGGCCTGTGCAGAGCAAAGGAACCTGATCCTTCAGACTCGTGTTTCGAGGCCGAGCTTTCCCGACAGCTCGCGGTGGGACAGAGACAGCAGAAACGGGTTTCCTGATTCCTAGCTCTTTCTTCTTCTTTGTCTGGCAAAACCGGACATCCGTTTGTCCCTCCTGTCTACTCACACACTCACAGATACAATAAAATAAGTTTAAATATTAAAGAGAAAACACAAAGATACGTGGAATAAATGTGCATTTCAAACCCCAACTAAAAGATCAACACGATGATAATCATGATAATAATTACAATGCTAATAATCAAAATAATTAGTACAATAATATTATCTTTATGAGCAGCATGGAACTTTCATTCCTGGTCTGGAAGAAAAGGGAAGGAAACGTCAGGTGAAAGCGTCAGAGACTTCCAACTTAGTAGACAAAATCGTTTGCTTGAACTTGGAAGGCTGTGGTCTTTCCCGCAAAAGGCCGGATGGAGAGAGGGTTGGAAGTAAACCGTGGGGGGGGGGGCCCAGGATGCCACCAGTAAGGCAAAGGGAGGCTCGTGTGCACCAAGGCTTGTGTCACTGGGCTCGGGACCTGGTGGGGACATCGCTGCCTCCTGGCTGCGGAGATCTGGTCTTCCAGGCTGGCTTCCGTGTCCTCCAGATGCTGCCCCCCACGCCCCCTCTGACGGCGCTCCCCCGCTCCTGGACAGAGACTGCAGGTGGAGCCTCCCGTCCCGCTGGCTACCTGGGGGTCTATCCTGGCTTGAGGGGTTCATGGTGTCCTTCCTTCCAGCCTAAGGCCTGGACTAAACTGGTTCCAGTTCGGGGACCCAGTCCTTTGTGAGATAAGGAGCATGTGTGGTCAGGGAGGGGAACGTGCAGAGTTATTTCACATTTCACAGCTAAGAGCTAAGGTGAAGGGCTGGTGTCCTCACCTTTCACAGTAGATCATTAAGGGGGGCTGCAGGGGAAGGAAGGGGCAAGGGAAGATGAGGATGCACATCGGAGCCCCCTCTCTGCACCTTGGAAACTGGGCTTTGGGGTCACCAAAGGACTCAGCACAGAGAACCAAACAAGTAGGACCCCCTTCAAAGCCACATCTCCCAGCCTTCATGTGTGAGCTGCCGTGAACGGAGAGACCCCGCCCTGCGAGCAGCAGGTTCAAAGCCTGAGAAAACCTCCGGAACGCATCACAGGTGCAAAGAGGGCAAAGGGCACATTTCTTTGGAAACCTAACTGGTGGTGGGAGTGTTTCCCAAGGGTGCAGCGCGAGAACCCTTGGTCACCCTCGTACACGTCCTCCCCGCCTTCTGCCTCCCGGACCCTCAAAAATCAAAACAAAGTGTGTCTCGGGGAGGCCCGGGTACTGTGAGGACAAGGCTGCGGCAGACACAGGCAGACAGCTGTCTGCAGAGGGAAGGATCTGGCCAGACTCGAGAGCCAGCACAGACAGGGAACCAAGGAGGGGCAGTGCGGAGCGCGGCGCGGGGTGCAGGGTGCGGGGTGAGGCTGAGGACGCCCGGCCGGGCCGGGCCCCTCTCTGCTGGCTCTTCCTCACTGGAAGGAGGCAGGTGCCTTGCAAGGCCAGTATTCCTGAAACACAGAGGGGACCCCGGGTCCCCCAGATGCCACAGCCAGCCACGCGGGTAGAACTGGGGGCAGCATGAGCTGAGGGTACAGGGTGGGGGGTCTCTCTTGCTCTGTGTCCAAATAAAAGTCAACTAAACCCATCACCGCCACCAGGTTCACCCTACCACCCATCCCATGCCTCTCTTAATACCCGAGCGCTCTCCTAGCCCCTGTCAGCAAACAGCCTAGAAAGATAAGTATTAAAATGAAATTAAATTAAACCAAAAAAAAAAAAAAAATTTTTTTTTCTAAAAAAGGAAAGACCAGAGTGAAATGTTTCAACAGCACGAAAGAAGAGCTGAGATGCTCTGACTCGCCTCCGCCAGCTTCTTGGAGTACCATGGAAGCAAACCCTCGCACGCGTCTGTCGTCGGTAAGGCACTAGGAGGGAATGATGTCACGGCGAGGCAGCAAGCCTGGGCACACGGGGAGGGCGCGGCCGCACGCGCACCCGCGTGCTTGCTCACACTCACACGCCTGGACCACCACACTGCTCGCACGCCTGCGTCCTGTCATTGTTTCTTTTTGTGCAATCACACTGAGGAATAGTCTATTGGTATCACTGGAGCTGAGCACAAAGCAGAGAACGGGGCGGAGCGCCGCATTCCTCTCGGGGGTTGGCAGCGGCCAACCGCGAGCCCTGTGCTATGCGACTAGGGGCGGGTTTGAGGAGAAAACAAATCTTCACAAAAGAAAAAGAACTAAAGTTCGCAACACACATCATCCATGACAGCGGAGGAGTGACATTGCTTAGGGATTTATCCAGAGTGCTCGGAAAGAGAGAATGTGCCCCTCCGGGAGGCCGCTCCCGTCCGCCCGGCCCCCCAGCCCCCATCGGTCCTGATGCGCGAGCCAGAACCAGGCTTTCCCGACCCCAGACCGACCCCCAGATACCAGCCTCCTCAGGCCGTGGCCTGAACTTCGAGGGCTGTTGACCCTTTAGAGTTCTGGAAAAATCCCTAATTCTCATGTTCAATAATTAAAAATCTACTGGGTTTCTGTATCAGGCGTCCCCGGACAGCAAACTCTCAAATGTCACTTTGCTGCCATATGAAAATAATCTTTGAGAAGTTCATAGAGAAAGTTCTTCAGAAACGGGGGCCCCTCAACTTCCGGAATCTTCCATCGCTCTCTTCTCCTCCTTTCCAGTTTGGTGCAGAACGGGTTTGTGAGCTGTATTTCTATTACCAACATTTTTTTTTTCCTTTTTCTTTTTTAAAATAAAAAGCATAGATTCCCCACCCCCCTCCTGAATCCCTTCATTTTTAAAACGTTCTCTTCTCTGCTCTGAGTCCTCCCACTTCCTAGTTCAAGTTTCTCCGGTGTCCTGCCCCACCCCGGCCCCCCCGCCCCGTTTGCATTGTTTCCGTGCGGCATCTTCAGTATAAAAATCCCAGCTCCCAAGAGGTCCCTCCTCCTCTGCCCCCTCCCCTCGGCCAGGCCCCCCCTCCAGTGTTTATATGTAAGGGTACTGGTTGACCTTGGCAGGGCTCAGTGGGTATCCAGTGTAGACGGTGGAGGCTGGAGAGGCGCTGATGTAGGTCTGGTGGGCGAACTGGGCTGGGTACTGACTTGGGTGGATGGTGGGTGAGGGCAGGACCCGGGGGCCCATGCTCACGGGCACCTGGTGGACGATGCTGGCCGGGTAGGCAGTGTGCTGCACCGTGTGACGCGCTGAGCCTTGGGAGGCCACCAGGTGGGCCACGGTGCCGGTGGAGCCCAGGGCCGCGGGCGCCGTGTAGGTGTAGAGGTGGGGCTGGGTGGGAAGGTGGGCGGCGGCGGCGGCGGCGGCCAGGTGGGGGTGCACAGTGCCGTGGCTGGGGCTGTTGTGCGGGAAGGAGTACGGGGCCTGGGCCATCGTGGGAGTGATGTAGGCCTGCTGCCGTCGGTGGCTCCCGGCACGGTCCGTGGTGATGTGCTGTTGAGCCTGGACAAGGAGAAGCACCAGGAGAGGGCTGCACTGGGGGCCGGGCCCATGGGAGGGGGAGGTGGAGGAGGGGGAGGAGAAGGAGGAAGGAGAGAAGGAGAAGGGGGTGGAAGGAGGGAAGCAGGAGGAGGCCGGAAGTCGGGGGACGGACAGACGCTGTCGCCTGGTGTGCTGGGAAGTAGTCAGCCGGGCTGAGGAAGGACCACTGCGCCCAGCGGCCCCAGCGGTTGCCACAGACAAAACTGCCACAGCGAGCAGGAGACAGTGCCTCTCCCAAGGACGCGCTGCGGCTAGGACTTGGCGGCGGGGCCCCTCTTGGAGTGACACCGCTTTCTCTCTCGCTGTGAAATCAGGGCCCTCGGAAACTCTGCTGTTTGAAGCTGCATCGGTTCACGTGGACCAGGCCTCTCTTCTCTCTCCGGGGCAATCCGGGTCCCGGAGACGGAGGCGCAGCCTCGGGTTACAACCCAGGGGCAGCCCTTCACACGAGGGGCTTCTGAGCACCACCCCCCCACTTACCCCACCTCTGTGGCTTCCAAGGGAACTGCAGACCTGAGCTGACCCTTCGCCGACACAGGCTGGCCCTGCCCTCAGAGATCCCTGCTTTATCCACATAACCTTCCCCAGCCCCTCCACTCTGCCCCTGGGTCTGCGGCTTTGTGGGGTGGCCTCCCACACAGTAAGGCATCAGTGAAGCCCACCCTGCGGAGCTGCAGGTCTGTCCTGGCGTCCTGGCCTGACTGGGCTGAACTGGCAAGCGGCGGGCCATCCTGATTTAAGCTCCGGCACAGGCCACTCAGGGCTGCCCAACATCAGACAAGTCCCTCCGCTTCGGGCCGGCCCTCCGTGAAGCTGCGACACCGACTTCCCCGAGGGTGCCCGTGGAGGACGGGAAACACCGGAGCCCACGCAGGGCACGTCCTGCGGCCGCCAGAGGGCTGGAGCTCTGCGAGGCGGGCGGGGGCCCACGCGCCACCCTCTCTGCAGTGCAAGGGTGGAGGGAGCGGCGGGGACGTACCTGGCTGAGGTTGAGAGGCTGCTGCTGCTGGAAGTGCGGTGCTGGCCGGTGCTGCCGGTAGGCGACGGCCCCGGACGAGCTCCCTGAAGAGTGGCCGCTGGTGGAGGTCACGTTGCTGGAGGACTTGGACTTGTACGAGGACGAGTGGTGGCTGGTGCTGACTGTGCCGGGAGGGGAAGCGGGGCACCCGTCAGTCACCGCCGCCCCTGGGGGCTGCTGGGCTCCTCCAGGAAGGAGCCCGTTCCTGAGACCAGCCCATCACAGACCAGCCTCCACGCCCCGGACCCCGCCCGGCAGGGCTCAGCCCAGGCCCCACCTCGCGCCCAGCTGCTGAATTTCCCCTCAGCCTCACGAAACTCTCGCAGAGTTCATTCTGCTGCTCTCCAAAAGAACCTTTGCTAACCTAAGAGACCTGAGATTCCACTACACGAGAACCCTCCAGAACCCTTCCTGGGCGGCGCAGCGTGGGAGGGAGGGTGTCCCGTGGGAAGTGGATGCCACCTGTGCAGCGTTCGTCCTGCTGGGAGCTCCGGCTGGGTGGCTTGCGCGGGCCAACTGGGCACCAGGAAGCAGAGGAAGGTGGCTTTCCCGACTCTTCCGAGCCCAGGGGGTCTCTGCAGCCAAGGGCGCGTGTTAGGGTTGAGAAAGGCCATGGCTGTGGACAGGCAGGCGGCAGAATGAACCCCGCCCCGCCCGTCACTAGAAAAGCTGTCCTCACTGGGGAAATGGGTCTCTACAGAGAAAACCACGCCACTGGCGTTTCCAGAGACAGCAGCTGTGGTCGCTCTCGATCCAGTAACCTCACTGAGACGGACCTTCCACTTTCCTCTTTTTTGCTGGACACGTTCCTCAGAGATTCTCAGCTATTCAGGTAGCTGTTTCTTGTGGAAATGCAGGGGGTAGGTGCCCAGAGACGGGCTGATTGTGGAAACAGTTCGTGTAACTCGACAGGCGTGCAAGGGAGCCCCACACTCTGCGGACAGAAAACTGCGGCTGTGCTGGGCGGGGCTGGCCCTCGGCTTCCTTGCTGGCCTTTGCCGGGGGTGGGGCTAGGCGGTCTTAAAGCCTCAGTAACTTTCGCCACTGTTTCGTCACTGAGCTCCGGGCGGGATGATCCCAGCTGGGGATCTGGCTGCCCTCCTGTGCACCCTCCACCTTTTCTGCTTTAAAAGGCCAAGAGAAATTTAGCATCAGCTACTTAAAAAAAGAATCAGTTCCTACATGATCCGCATACGGCCTATCTTGAGCCAATTCTTAGACACAATGTCACATATTTTTACAGAATCAGGGCTGTTGCCGAGTTCTCCCTCAGGTGCCTTGGGACACACACACTTTTGATTTTTGATACCCGGTCTTGTCCTGCAGGTCTGCGACCCCGGATCTGAAGTCCCTGGGGCTAGACATGTTCTAAGTTCAGCTTTCAGAGAAGGAATTTGGTACACGTTCAGTGTATTGGGTACCCACAGTGGGGCCGTGACACCGCCCTGCCGTCAAACATGGCGCAGGGACATTTCCCAAAGCAGCATACAAACCGACCACGGCACAGATGTGGCTGTGATGGAGAGACAGTGCGCAGCCCCTTGCTGGGCCAGGCCAGGGTTTTACTACCAAGTGTGTTTGCTGCAAACTTAAAATTCAGTTTCCAGAGCTTTCTGGGATTTCGGATGGCAGACAAAAGAGGAATATTTCCTTCTCTTCCGGCCCAACAACAGGGCTGACCTTCCTGAGGGTTTCAACCATGCAGTCTCAGGAATGGGAGAGCCCTGCACACCAGGCCGCGAGTATTTACACGTGCCAGGCTCCTTAGGACTGAGGGGGGGGCAAGGAAAGAGGCAGGAAGTCAACATCCGCATTCTCAGCTTTTAAGTGCTTCTTTTCCTAAACCGATTTAGCAGCACTGGGTTCCCTTTGCCAAGTTCTGGCTCACATTCAGGCTTCTCCCACTTCACAAGAGAAAGGCTTCCCTCGCATGCACCTGAATGTTCATACAGCGCACTGACTGACCCCTGGTGTGAGGACCCTGAGGGACCCCCAAATAGGATAATTCTGGGATGCAGAGCTCTTGAGGGAGAGTCCCTTGAGAACAAAACCAAGCCATCTTTTAAATTTTTTTTTAAAGAGAGAGAGAGGTGGAGGGAGAGAGAAAGAAAGCAGGAGAAACATCAATTGGCTGCCTTTTGCATGCACCCTGACCGGGGATCGAACCCAATACTTCAATCTGTGCCCTGAGCAGGAACTGAACATTCGACCTTTTGGGTTGTGGGACGATGCCCAACCCACTGAGCCGCACCAGGCAGGGCCCAAGCCATCTTTTCAGAAGAAACGTGGGCGGCTGTCCGGGATTATTTTATTCAGGCTACTAACTCTTTGCCAGCTCCTCACTGCATCCATCCGTTCATGAGACAAAATTCAGCGGCGAGCTGGTCGTCGCAGGGATGACAGAGCTGAGGTCAGCCTCGGCCGCTGGGCCGACAACCTGGCTGCATTTCCATGTGTTAGATGAGCCGCATCTGCAGCCTCGGAGCAGCCTCAAGTGCAAATTCGCACTTGCATAATGACGCAACACGCAACATGACAGAAATGACACCCTTTGCAGACACGTAAACTGGGACATGCGTGACGGAGAGCATTATGAACCACCCCTTGATCAACACGGAAGCGCAGAAGTAGGAGCACCGCTGCTCTGGGAGATGCCTCCTGGGTGAGCCCCCGGCCCACCGCTTCCTTTGGCCACTGCCGCCCGGTGCTGCCTCCTGCCCAGGTCTCCACGGAAACACTTGCCACACAGAGCAAGAGGGTTTGGGGAGAGAGAAGTCCTCTGCCCCACACTCTGCAGAATGACCCAGGGCACTGGGCTGGGTGAGCTCCCCAACACCCTGTCCTGAATGCTGCTCTTCGCCCTGAGGCCGCCCTGAGGGCAGTACCTGAACCGCCCAGGCCTAGTGGGCCCTGCAGGTGGCAACCACCCCAAGAAGGTTCCCAGGTCTCCTGGGGCAGCCTCAGGTGACACTGGATGAATGAATAACAGCTGATGAACAACAGCTGCTAACGTCCAAACACAATCTTTCTGGCAGTTCCCATCCCTTTCCTTCCAAATGGCTTGGATGGGCTGGTGGTGGTTTGTGGCAGAAAAGCAAACGTGCATGCTTCTTCTGGTTTGTTCCCCAAATTCTTCCGCTGGCGAGCCTGAGCCAGGGAGACTGCATAGATGCTACCAAATCTGGGGGGAGGCGCTAAGTGTAGCTAGAAGGCTAAGTTCTCAGCCTTCCTTCTAGGGCCCCGTTTTTGGGACCAGCCTTCATGGGATGGAAGGAATCCTTTTAATCGAGCAGCGTGCGAGGGACAAACACGCCCGCCATGCCCTCTCCTCCCAGTGGCGACTTCCGAGGAGACTCAGGAAGAACCTGTGTCACCCTCGCGGGGCAGGACTCGGAGAAGGTCCTGCCCACACAGGCAGCCCCGGCCCCTGGAGGGACGGATGCCAGAACTTGGTTGGGGACTCCGCACACCGAGTCCAACAGACCGGTGGACGAGGAGCTGGGTGGCTCTTATTTTTATTTACCAACCACATCAGAGGGAGAGCCATCGTAAAGACAGTGAGAGCCACAGAATTTAATAATGAAATCGCTGCTTGTACAAAGTGATGTTCAGCGGATTCCTCTCTTGGCCACTGGAGCGAAATCTGCAATAACCTGGCACTTGTCCGCTCACGCAACCCAACCGCTAGAGCAGAGGATAAGACCAGTGTCCGGAGAGACCCCGGCCGGCCCGGCCCCCACGTTACCTGGCACCAGGCTGTCACATTCCACCAACACTTCGCTGGCCTGGGTTTTCAGGGGTGGCACGATGATGGTCCGGGGGTTCCCCGTGCCGTGGTTCTCCAGGCTCCCCTTGGTGTCGAAGGCGTTGGCGTGGTGCCCGGCGCGGTGCTGCCCGGCGTAGGGGCTGGTGTTGCTGGAGGAGTCGGAGTAAGGGGAGTCGTGCACGGTGACGCAGCTGATGACGTTCTTCCTCTGCTTGGAGACAGTGCTGGAGAGGGGCGGGGACAGGTCAGGAGTGTGAGGAGCAACGCACCGAACCAGCAGCTCGGAATGGGCTGTGGGCAGAGCCCCTCTCTGTGCCCCGGGGCAGCATCGGAGGCAGAGCGGAGAGAGGGCAGGAGATGCGACTTCTGCTCTCGGTGATCCTAATGGGCGGGCAGGGCGCCCAAGGGTCACCTGTCTAACTGGCAGCGGGGGACATATGCATGTGGGAAAGGGCTGCGGGTGGGCCCACAGGCGCTTCTGGAAACTGGGGAGGAGCTTCGCATGGGGCTGGGCTCTCCCTGTGCGGCAGTGCACCCTGAGCCACCGAAAGGGGACCTCTCAGCAAAGAGAGAGTCCGGAAACACCCAGGCCAATGGAGGCCCTGTTTCAGGAGGACACCCGGGAAGAGGGGAGAGCACAGCTTAGACTTGGGGCCTGGAGCTGCAGCAAACTGGGGCAGGGGGACTGGAACATCCAGGAGGAACCTGGATGCAGAGAGAGAGAGAGAGATGGACGAAAAGTGAGGTTCTGGGGAGGCTGCCCCCACAACGCAGCTCCGCCGTGCTGAAAGCGCGAGCTTGGAGCCAGACCGGGCACCCCCAGCAGTCTCTTTGCTGAGAGGGTGGTGCATGGAGTTGGGGTGGGGGCGCCCCGCCCTCAGAGCAGGGAGGGCACAGCACTGGGTCTAGGTGAGGTCAGAGGGGCTCCTGCCGGTGGGAGGGGGGAGCCCCATTTGGGAGTCGCTCTGGACCCCTGCTCTTCACCCTGAAACTTAAAGTGCTGACGGCAGGAACTGGCTTTGGAGGCCCTGGCCAGCACGTTCTGTTTTTCCTGAGATATTTGTGTCGGTGAGGTTACTTTGGGAACCGATTCTGTCTGCCTCCAAGCTCAGACAGAGGCTGGTGGGATGATGGAAATAAAATCTGTTGTTTACTGTGAAAGTTTTGAAAATAATGGATTTTCATCTATTTTTGTGTATTGATCATCTAATTTTAAGACATTCTGGTTGCCTCAGTAAGACGGTCAGTTTCCACCTAATTTGCTAAGAGAAGAAGCTGTATTTATAGACACCTAATGGGGACACAGCAATCCCCAGATGTCTTGGCCAAGGTCACGAGGCCAGTCACAAGCCAGCCCCTTTCTAAGGTCGAGCTCTGCCTTCTATGGGCAGCGGAGATGTGGACAAACTCAGGACCCCAGGCAGCTGGGCAGAAGGTGTGTGGAAGGCTGTTCACCTATAAAAGGCTGGGGGGAGGGGGCTGGGCGGTGGCTGGCCTTGGGGCTCCCGGTGTGGCCCTCGCTGCTGACACCTGGGCCAATAATTCCTCCCTGGTTCAGGGTGCGAGGGGGTCCCCGCCTAACTGTCTGTGGGCAGAAACAGGGCCCTGCAGCCTGCTGTCTCCCAGCAGTACTTGTGGGTGGTGTAGCCTTGGGCAGCTCCTCAACCTGAGAGATTGTCTGTCTCCTTATCAGTAAAACGTGGCTAATAACAGGAGCTGCACGTCATAGGCTTATTCCGAGAGTGCAGTGAAGAAGTACAGGAAATGTGCTTTGAATAGCGCACAACACAATGTCGGTATTCCATCCAAGTCAGCTGCTGTTACCACTATTAGCTGAACCACATCGAACACGTGAAAACAGGTTTGCAAAAAGCGTCTCTAGGCAAAGTAAATCCTACCAAGGTGCACAGTTGCTGGAAAAGTTTCCGGGACAGAAATAAGTCAGAAGATTGATATGAAGGAAATTAAAACTCATCAGTTAAATGTCCTGAAGGTTTCTGCTAGCTGCTGCAGGGAATTCCTGTACGAAGAACTACAGTGCGCGTCTGTGCCAGAGGGAGACTGGGGTCTCAGTGGAGGGCGGTGCAAAGACAAGTCAGCAGGAAAGGCTTTAAAGCAGCCAGTCAGAGAGAACAAGGGACGGACCGCCAAATGGGTCGTACAGATGACACCTGCTCAGACCTCAAAAGAAGGTGAGGAATCAGCATGCATTTTACAGCTCTTCACATTAATTCTGATAAAATGGGTCAATTTTAATTAATATAAACCTACCCCTCCCATTTATAACAGTTTATTGATTTTTTTTAGATTTTACTTATTTATTTTTAGACAGAAGGGAAGGGAGGGAGAAAGAGGGGGGGCAACATCAATGTGTGGTTGCCTCTCGTGCGCCCCCTACTGGGAACCTGGCCCGCAACCCAGGCATGTGCCCTGACTGGGAATCGAACCGGCAACTGTTTGGTTGCAGGCCGGTGCTCAATCCACTGAGCTATACCAGCCAGGTCATTTATAAGTTTAAATGCAAAAAAAATCCATATGCTTGTTCCTCAAAAAGCTAGAGCGTTAGCACACGACCCAGCAGTCCACTCTTGGGCATATGCCCAAAGGAACTGAAAGCGGGGGCTCCAACAGATACCTGTGCTCCACCATCCCTGCAGCCAAGACGTGAAACTAAGCTACGGGTGAAATAACCGAAGAGTTCATCAACAGGCGGATAAACAAAATGTGGTGCAATGGGATACGCCCCAGCCATAAAAGTGAAGGAAGTTCGGATACACCCTACAGTATGGATTAGCCTTGAAATACTGTGCTAAGTGACATAAGCCAGACATGAAGGGTCAGACAGTGTATTATTCCAGTTGTGTGAGGGACCTGGAATAAGCAAGGTCACAGACAGAGCGTAGGTTAGAGGTGGCCAGGGGCTGGGGGGAGGGAGGCACGGGGAGTTACTATTGCTCAGTGGGTACAGAGTCTGCTTGGGGTGGTGGAAGAGTTCTGGAAAGAGCAAATGTACTTCATGTCATTGAACGTGTAAGCTTAAAAATAGTTAAATGGCAAACTGTGTGTTATGTAGCTTTCCCCACAATTTAAAAATTTAATGTAAAATACCAAAACCACTGAAGTATATGAATTATACACTTTCAATGAGTGATTTGTGTGGCATGTGAATTACGTCTCGATTTTGAAAAGGTCCACGTGCTTACTCAGAAACCAAAAAGCACATGGGGTTCGCAGGGGTGAGTGCAGCCCTGAGATCTGGCAGGAGAACTAGCAAGTGGGGTACTGGTAAAAGACCCCCGAGGCTCAGAGTCGGGAGCCTGGGAGGAGGGCAAGCTGCCTCAAAAAGACAAAGACAAGGGGGCAGGCAGCTGTGTTCTGCGGTGGGCGGGGTGCATGAAGGGACACCCACCAGTCTGTGCGCGATCTCCGGTGCAGGAAGATGCTAATGAAGGGAACCCCGGCCCTATCCCCACACTGCAACACAGTGCTCCCAGGACCAGGGGAGATGGCGGGAGGCAAGGCCGTGCAGCCCCCAGCTCTGGAACCCGTGAATTGATTTGATAGCTCTGGTTTTGATCTCTTCTTTTGTCAGGAATCTCTTTGCTCTACCTGAATATACTATGCAGATCAGCAAACAAATGGGAAGTTGCTAAATGAGGCACTTTAAAAACGAGACACGTTTGACATTATTACTATGGATTCTTTAAGCTCACATGTATCGATTCTGCTGGGATTCATTCCACTACAGTGTCTAATTATTACTGAGTGCTAATCAATCCCATTATGAATTGGTTAATGGAAGTGAGTGAGAGAGAGAGAGAGAGACAGAGAGAGAAAGAGAGATAGTAGAATGAGAAATATTTGCTTAATGGCCTTGACAGAACATCATTTCTGAGTAAAGAACAAAGCCGCCAGAGTTCACAATTGCATTGTGTTGTCATGGCAATAGATGATTTTCATCATTTTAACATGATGAAAAGAAATAAGGAGATAAGAAGTAAAGAAATCAGCCCCAGTGGAGAAAACACCGCTGCAGGGTAAGATACAAACCCGTGACCACAGCCCCCCCCCCCCCCCCCCCCCCCCCCCCCCCCCCCCCGACATAGGGCTCTATCTGGAATGTGTTTTTGCTTTCTATTTGCTAGTCTCAGTCAATTCCATCCTTCCAGGCCAGGATCAAAACTCTTCTCCACTCATGAACTTTCCATGACTTACTTCACCCCTTTGCTTCCGTGGTCCATGCTCTCTGTGAAGAGCACCGCTCTCGCGTGTCCATAACACTGATCTCAAAACCTAGGCAACGCCTGCTGGGTGCACAGTGGCCGTTCAGAGCGCTGTGCGTGTGTTATCTCTTTCAGCGCTCACGGCCAGAGTATGCGGGAAAGAACACTACAACTCTGACTTTCAGATTCTTCTCAGAACAATGAACTTCAGAGGTGGAGGGCTCAGGTCACTTGCTTGCCCAAGTGCACACAGCGAGTTGGGGGCAGAGGCAGGATGAATCGAGAGCTAGCCCTCTCTCTTTGGGCTGAACAGTATTCCGCAGCGTGCACGCGCCACGGCTCCTGTCTCCGTCCACCCGATGGGCACTTGGTGTGTTCCCACCCTTGGCTATGCTGCACAGCGCCGCAGGGTGCGTGCAAGCGCAGGTGCCCCTTCAAGGCCCTGATCTTAATCTTTTGGATAAATACTCAGGTGTGGGATTGCTGGAGCTACGGTAGTTCTGCTTTCAAATTTTTGAGGAACTTCTGTATTATTTCCCACAGTGGCTGCACCAACGGACATTCCCACCAGCAGGGTGCAGGGGTTCCGGTGTCTCCCTACCCTCATGGACACGTACCGTTTCTTTCTTTGTTAATCACTATCCTGACAAGTGCGACAGCTAGCTAGCTCACGGTGGTTTTGATTTGCATTTTCCTGATCATTAGTGACACTGAATTTTCCCACATAGCTGTTGGCCACTTACATATCTTCTTTTAAGAACTGTCTATTAAAAAAAAAAAAAAAAGGAAGCCCTGGCTGGTGTAGCTCAGTGGATTGAGCGTGGACTGGGAACGAAGCGGCCCTGGTTCGATTCCCAGTCAGGGCACATGCCCAGGTTGCAGGCCAGGTCCCCATGAGGGCCATGTGAGAGGCAACCATACATTGCTGTTTCTCTCCCTCTCTTTCTCCCTCCCTTCCCCTTTCTCTAAAAATAAATTAAAAAAAAAAAAAAAAAAAAGGAAAAGGAAGGAAGAAATGTCTATTCAAGTCCTTAGCCCATTTTTAAATCAGGTCATTAGATTTTTCTTCGACTGAGTCATCTGGAGTCTGCCCTCACTCTCAGAGACGGCTCCACTGTCTACCCGCCCCTCCTACCCACAAGCACTGAAGATGTAAACCAACGGAAGCTCCTCCTCCGGTTCCTCTGGGGGCGGATCCTGTGATGGCGGTCTGCCCTAGCACGGGGATGCTCACGCGGACAGCTGTCCCAGCCCACAGAGATGGATCTGCCGGCCCTGCCACCTTTGCAGGGGTGTGTGCGGCACGCGGCGCTCTTCCCAGCTCCCCCCAAACTAGAAATACACGCTGATTGCTTTTCACCAGCCCTTCACGGGAGGAGAGGGGCCAGGGGCCGATGCCGCTGGGCCAACGCGCTCCTTCAGGTGTGTATCATGCAGCTCCCGACTTAAAGTCATTAGGGAGATCCAAAAAAATGTATATTTTAAATCTGATACACACATTCCATTCAGATGATGTGATTCACACACTCACACGTGAAGTCATTTTTTCTACACAACTGCCTTCTAAGAAATCAGAAACAGGGCCTTGAAGGAACCCATCACACACAGCAGATGCGCATGCTCTTTCTCCCACCTTCTGCAAAGGACCCTGCCGAGCGGGGCTCCACCCTGTGGTACCCGACCCTCTCCCGCCTCCTCCTGCCTGTGCCCTGTGGACGCAATGAGAAACCCTCAGTGATGGCTTTGCCACGTGCTGAAGTGCTAGGACGCGCTGCTGGGGACAGTTTGGTGCAGTGTCTTTGCGAAACACACCCCCTCACCCATGCTACTGAACCCACTGGGACGTTCTCATTGAAGGGTGGAGCGCGGCTGCCTGACAGCACACCTTCCAGCTTCTAAAGCCAGGCCTACAACTGAAACGCGTTTGGCTGTGGGGTGTGTTCAGACTGCAACAGTACCACACAGTGAAGCCCCTGCAAAGGGCACGTGTGTTCGGGCGTTCTGTTCCTTCATTCGGTCTCGAATGGGCCACCTCCACGGCACGCACCACCTCGGCCGTCCTGGCCTGTCGGGCGACAGCAGGAAGGAGGTGAGAAACACAGGGGAGCAGTAATCAGCATTCTGGGCGGAGTTCAAGGGCTGGACTTGGGTAAGTAGCAAAGAGGAATCGAGGGCAGGGACTTGGCAGATCAGAATACAGGAGCTCAGGGCCCAGGAGAAATCAGGTTTGGGATCAAGGGTGACCAGAGGCAAGGAGGGAAGTCTCCCCAGTTCCAACTGAACACTGATGGGCTGGAGAAGTTTCCAGAGAGTGGCCGAGCGGCTCCCCGTTGGCTGCACTTGGGGGGACAGGACAGACGCTTTCCTGTGCGCTCCCGAGGATCTCCTGCCGAAGCTGACCACCTGTCCAAGGGGAGACCCTGGAAGCCGCCTTTCTGTTCTGAAGTCCCTTCCTTCCCAGCCCCTCGCTGTCTGTGATCAGCTGCCCTATGTGCTCTTGGTCCTGCCGCACCTGGGAGGCTCTACCGGCCCCTCCCCCTAAACATACCTCCCTGGAATGTGCAATCTCACTTCCTGTTTGTCCCCCCCCACCCCCGAGTCCTCTGGCCTTAAAAAGCCCTCACTCTCCTGCTATTTCCTGAAGCTTTTTTCCCTTTGCGTCCCTACAGTCCTCTGCTAGTTTTTATGGGACTGATAACTTTGTCTTGTGTTATAATGATTTGTACGTGTCTCATTACCCGGCAAACCTCCGGAGGACAGAGGCTGCCCGCGTTATTTATGGAACACCTGCAGTTCCTCGCTCACTGTCTGACACTGCTGGGCCCGATAAATACGTACTGCGTTAAATTTTATGATATTCTGATTTCTAAGAGAGAATAATCATATTCCCCATCCCCCTATTTTTCTCTTATTCCAAAATGTAGTTATAATGATGTGCTCACATTACACAGTCACGTCTCTATAAATGAAACAGCTACTGGTTTCCATTTCATCCTGCTCAGACTCAAATACACTTTCCTGTCTTCTTGTTTCCTGTAATGCTTTTGAGAGGGAGCAGTCATTAGATCTTTCCAGAAACTACGGGCAAGTCATTCTGGGAGCGTCCTGTCATGCCGTGGGCAGCTGAACCCTTCCTGATCACTCCCTGGTCTCACCCCATAGCTCCCCGCCTTCAGTTAAGCCTCTGGTACATTTCGTTATCCTGGGCAGGCAGGCAGGCAGGCCCTGCATTTTAAAAATGACACTCTGTGCCCTGGCTGGCATAGCTCAGTGGATTGAGCGCAGGCTGAGAACCAAAGGGTCGCAGGTTCGATTCCCAGTGAGGGCACATGCCTGGGTTGCGGGCCAGGTCCCCAGTGAGGGCCATGTGAGAGGCAACCACACATTGATGTTTCTCTCTCTCTTTCTCCCATTCCCCTCTCTAAAAATAAAATATTAAAAAAATAAAAATGGCACCCTGTGACTCGCTGTCTGGCCCATCGTCACTGTTGGTGGTTGTTCCTCACAGTGCACCTGCCCATCAGCTGCTCCCCTCTGCGCCCCCCAGATCCCGAGTCATTTCCATCACGGGCTGCACTTCGGCTTTGCTGGGCACTCTCAACCCCGCGGCTCCGGTTGAGGGAGCCCAGGCCCTCACCCTCCTTTCCGCAGACCCGCTCTTCAATTCTCTCCCGAGCGCATGTGTCCCGAGTCTGTGTCAACGCGAATCTCCTGCTTCAAAAATGCTGTTTCTATCTTACCAACTGTCAGATTTCAAAAGTGCTTCTGCTTCATTTCCAGCTGTGGCAAAGGGCTGTGCGAGGCCGCGGGCCCGCCTCACGCCCAGCGCTATGAATGTGCGGACAGGCTGCCGTAGGCCGGGGCTGGTTGGGGGCTGGGAAGAACCTTTCTCCCTGTGAAGGGACCACCTGAGCCTCGGTGCTCCTGGGCCGCAGGCCACGAGGCACTGGGGGGACAGAGCACTGACTCCACTCAGGGCTCTTACCACAAAGGACATAGGCCAGTCCTGGCAGACGCAGGTGGGGAGTGAAGTGCTGTGCCTGTGTCCCCGACTCCATGGGTCCTCTGGCCACTGGCACGGCGCTAGGGCCAGAGTGCTCCGTGGAGAGCCCCACTGCCTCACTACATTCCCCAAGATACCCCGAGATGAGCCACTGAATGGGAAGAGAGGACACTCGAACGAGACAGACACTAGCCCATCATGGGAAACACAGCACTGAGGCATTACAAAGATGGGGAGGGGATGCCAGGCAGGAAGAGCTACAGTGAGAATGTTTTAATCAATCATACATCTCACAATGATTTCACGGGTGGGAATCTATTATCTAATCAAAAGGATTTGTGAGGATTAATTATTGGCATTGTACTCAACCAGGAATTAATAACTCAGGCCTAAGAGCCATTGTGAAACTTCGCAGCCAGTCATGGGATGTGTGCTGACTGGCGGTGCGGGGCTGGGTAGCTGGCCTCCCTGCCCTGGACCTCAGGCCTGATGGGAGAGGTCAGGAAGTTGGGGTCAAGGGGCTTTGGATCTACAAGGCCCTGAGACGACTGGGGGTGCAGAGGGCTAGGGGACCAACTGTTTCGGAGGGCCAGAGCAGGGGCTCATCAGGCAGCCCGAGAACAAACCACGCTCTGCCCAAGCCTGGCTGGGAAGGGCAGGAAAAGGGCTCTGGAACCAGGGTTAATGGTCTTGCAAATACTGTATCAAATATTTCTTCCCTCTTCCCAGGAAGCACACAGAGAGTAAAATGAGTTTGCACTGCTCTGGAATACACAGCAAGGCTCTCTGGGTGAAGAGCCCACTGGCAGCTTGAAAGATTGGGTTAATCAGACACAGGAAAATTTCTGATTAATTGGACAATTATTTCAAATTCTGAGAGAGCCAAGGCGATATCAGAGAAATATTCTGACCAACTGGGAATAAGTTCAATAGCCCGAGGCAGAGCCTTTTAAGCTTGCGGGGGTTGAAATGCACGGGCGCTGCATGTCTGATTTTTATGGTCTCAAGTCTCCCAAACGTGCAGGGCCTATAACTATTTTTTAAGACCCAAATTACACAAAATTACTTTGGCTTTAAACAATTATGGAAAATCTGCTTGCCAGTCCCTTGAAATCACTTTAGGACTCTAGGACACAGCGAAACCACGATTGGGGACCAGGAGGGAGGGGCCACCATGTTTGATGACAGAAAGTGGCCCAGATCCACGGGTAGCTGCCTCCCTGTGCGAGCCGGCAGCACACGGCACACTTCTGTCCCGGTCCCCCCTGGGAGTCCGTAGGTGATAAGGTCTCACCTGGTGGGAGCGTGCTTCTGTTCCTCCTCCTCGTCCGTGTCGCTGCTGATGGTGATGACGCTGACTGTGGGGCTGGGGGTGTCGGGGATGACGATGGTCTGCCGCTGCCTCTCCCTGGTGGTGCTGGAGGCCCCGTCGCCCCAGCCGCAGGTGACGGCGGAGCTGCAGGCCGGGCTGCTGTGCACCAGGGCGCAGCGGGGTGGCGTGTTCTCCTTGACGCGCTTGGACCGCTGAGGGGAGCTGACGGCCTGAGAGGAGGACACCTCACAGGTGGAGACATTCCTGCAACGAGAAAGCCACACACACTCACGGAGGAAGGTCAGCCCAGCAGCATCTTCCAAGGAGCAAACTGCCTAGAAACCCCAGCTTTGCACACCTCCAGAGGAAGTCAGAGGCCCGGGGCGCTCAGACTTGATTGGTAACCAGCCGCAGAAGTGGCCGCCCCTGCAGCGCTTCCTTTCAGGTAGTCACTGGACAGATGGGACAGCAGCCTGACCTCCTCAGGGCTCTGGTTTGGCTCCATGTGCCTGCTCCCAGCAGGACAAGAGGGACAGCCAGGGCTCTCAGGACGGGAGGGACTGTGCCCAAGGACTGGGCTGGCTTGGTGGAGTCACATGTAATGCCCAAGATTTAAGGGGTGTCTGCCCCAACATAGCCCTGTCTTCAGGGTCAAGGCCTGACTTCCTGAGCTCTGTCTTGTCATCCTCCCAAACGCACACAGATCTTATTTGGGAGAGAGATGGAGGAAATGGTATTTGACACATAAAACTTTGGTTTCCTTGTCAAGAGATGGTTTACCATTTAATAAATGAAAGCACTCAATTCTTGGAAGTTTCTGGATCTAAAGGAACTAAAGTTGGTGGTTACCTTTCCCTCCTCCATCTTCTGGGAAAGGGGCATGACCATGGAAATATCTACGTATACAGAGTTATTTTTTAAAAAAATTCCTCCGGATATAGACACCTGAGCCTCATAGGAAACTCACCTGTCTGTTTCAATTGTAATGAAAAACTAGGGAAAGTGCAAGAGGAAAAGGTGTGTTTAAAAGGGGACCTTTTAGCCTTGATTTTGGCTAATTTGAAATTCCTTATCAAATTAACCAATGTAATTTCTGGCGACCGTAGGGAAAAATACCTTACTTTTCCCTTTCCCCTTCAAACCCTGATATCAAAGCCAGCCTCTAACGAAACGGAAGACTCTGACAGGTCCTTAGAAATTCTAGCACCTTCTGGCTAAAAAGATGGCAGAAAGATGAAAATTCTGTAAGGGTGGACCTATTCACTTTTCTATTTAGCTGCTATCAGATATGATGCTTGCTCCTTTTTCCAGGCTGGTAATAATATGTTTTACTGATAAGATTGTTTCATTGTTTGTACTCGCCATAGTATTTGTTAGTGGAAATATGTTACGACTTTGAGATTATGTTTTCACTACTTCAGTAGTTAAAATACCTCCACTCAGCAATGTTAAAGAAAAGTATGTCAGGCTGCATACTGTCCTTTACGGCTGTTTTGCCAAAATACCAGCCTTAAAAATAGGCAAATGCATAACTTTCACGATAGCGCTATCGATCCTGGAACGCACCAGCAAGGAGTCTCATAACACCAGCTGGGCCGTGAGCAGGAAACCGGGAGGGACTTGCCAAATCTGGGAGGCAAAGGGTGCTTAGTCAATGCCGCCAAGGTCAGCTCTGCGTCAGACCAGAACTCTGTGGCTGCCCACTGGCTGTGCCTGACAGCGTGTGAGGACGGAGACGGTGGCCATTACCGAGGCCTGACAGAACAGCGACACGGGGGTGTTGTCACAGGGCTGCCAAACAAAAGCGTTTTGGACAGCTGCCACTGATCTGAGTTTTCCTGAGTTGTCAGCACCACTCAATAAGGAATCTGGAAGGATGGTGATTGAGGGCTAGGATTAATTTTTGAATGAGAGTATAAAAAGGCAGGCCTGATTTCTGGAGCCTGACTATATGAGGAGGTAGAAAACTGAACTGCTAGACATTTTATATCCTGGACTTCTCTTAATTATTCTATCCCAAATAAGCGATTGGGTACCTTCACTGGAGAGAAATGTAGGGTAGTTCTGCAGCCACACAATCTTGATTTCCAGCTTTTTTTTTTGTTTGCAAATCTATTTTTTTTTAACAGGTTTATTGAGGCATATGTCCAGTAAAAGTCTCCCTTTTGAAATACTCGATGAGTTTTGACAAATGCATGGCCACAGAGCCTCACCCCACAACTCAGACACAACTTTCCACCCCATCTGTCAATCCCCTCCTCTCCTACCCTAGTCTCTGGCACCTCCTGAGCTGACCTCTGTGCCTCCACAGCTCTGCCTTTTCCAAACGCCACGTAGGTGGATTCCCAGAGCTTGGGCCTTTTGTCGATTTGGACTTTAAAGAGTTCACTGAGATGAGACTGGGTTTAAAGGGAACGGGCAAGGTGATTATTGTTCTGCTGGTTAATGTCTAGTATTAACCAAGTCAGGGCTTATACTTAAACAAGCAGTTAAAGAAGTTAAATTTCTGAACTTAGACTTAAAAAAACCAAATGTCACATTTTTAAGAAAAGTTGTGGTTTCCAAATGCAACTTCAGAGGTGAGTCTTGAGTGTTCTCTAGAGCAGTGAAAGGGGACAGGACTGCTCACCGCCCGGGCACTGAACACGGACCCCAGAGGCAGCGCTGACACCTGCACAGACTCCAGAGCCAGCGCCTCCCTCAAACCCTAGCGCTATCCGCGTGGCACACTGCGCCCCGCGCGCCACTCGGCGTCCCAGGCCAGGGATCCAGGGCACAGGCTGCGACCCCCACCGCTAAGAGGCATCTCTAACTTCCGATCTCCTGAGGTCTCTCACCTGCGGGTGACGCCACCTACCTTGCAGAGGACTGGTGCTGTTTGCTCTTCCGAGAGGAGGTGGTGCTGGTTGGCTGCTGCCGCATCACGTGGGCCACGCCCACATTTAAAGGCTGGGCGGCTGGAAGGGTCACATGACCAGCCAAGAGCGCAGGCTGCTGCATGATGGGATTGTAATGGCTGCCGTGAGCGTGCGTGTTCCTGAAAGGGCGGTGGGAAAACAAGGCTGTTTATTGGATTTATAAATACAAAGCTCCTTTTTAAGATAAAGGTTCCTCCCCAGTTAAATGCCAAAGTAAACCCCCAAACTGGTTATGTTGCTAGCTTGTGGGATTAGTGAAGAGATGAGCCTAGCCATTTTCCAGGCGCAGTGAAGTTTAAGCACTATTTTGAAGGAATGGCAGGAACACGGTTGGTTGGTAAGACAGAGGGTATTTCAAGTGGGAGGAAGGCCAAGCACGCAGGCTCAGCTTAAGTTCCGGGGAGAGCAGATAAATATTCCCCCCAGCTTTTAGAGCATTTACCGAGTGCCTTGTAAAGGATGGGTTATCTCCCTCTGTGAGACAGGCAGGATAGAGATAAGTAACACCATTTCACAAATGAGAAGACTGTCGTTCATGTGAAAAAACAAACGCTGAGGACTGAGGGGCCGTTCGTTTCCGGCGTTGGGAGTGTTAACCTTCTTTTGAATTCCTTCCGTGGCTAGCTCAGTGCTCAGGCACGTAGCAGCCGATCAGTTAATTACACGCTTGCTGAATGAGTAATCAAATTAACTGAAGGTTGCCTAGACATGGTTAGAGTTTGGTATTAAGTCAAAATTAATAACAGGCAGACATGTTGATAAAAACACTGGCAGCATTATCCGGGAAAGGGGTTATGTTTCAAAAGCTCTGCAATCTGGGTTGTATGGAGCGTATGGGCTCGTTTTCCCACAGCAACATGGAAAGTGGTGATTAACGCAGAGGCTTGGCTGTAAAAGCTCACTTAATACATTAAAAAAAAAAAAAAAGAAAAGAAAAGCTATAGAGTTCATTTGAATTTTTAAAACAGAAAACTTATCTTTGCAACTTGGGGGAAATGAGTGGGAAAAAAAGGAGGGGGCACTTTTGGAGAGATGGTGACAATTTTGTAGAGTCTTTTGGATATTTACATGGATTTTAGAAACTGACATTATAGCTTCTTTATTTTGTTGTTGCTATTCCTACAGACATGGCTCTCTTTTTCCCTTTGATACAGGTCTAGCACAGGCACTTGTCTGTTTTTTAGCTGTGGTTACGGGTGTTCTTTGCTCCAGGCAGGAGATGGAGAAAAGAAGGTGTTTAGGCTTTAAGTGGCCCCACCGTAACCAGGCGAGAGGAGGGATGAGGAATAAGAAAACATGCATGAACCGGTGAGTGTTGCTGAACCCTCATGAGCCGTGAATGCTGACAGACACAGGGGGAGAAAAGAGTGGAACATATGTGTGGTCTTGTAGGAGAAAGAGGGGTGAGGAGAAAAGACACTTGGTCAAACGGCTTTCCATCTGGCTGCGGATCCTCATGAGCTGGAGAGGGCAGTGGTCTCGCTGAGCAGGAGCCGACGCCGGTGGGGGGAGATGGGGACGACAAGTGCGTTTATTGCCTGTCGTGTACCGGGCGCTGGTATGGTGTGTGTTAAATACAGGCGGAGTGCTTTGTATTTTGTCTTCAGTTTAGCCTCCCAACGGTCCTGTGAGGACTGTTACCCCCACGCTACTGAAGGAGAAACTGAGGCTCAAAGAGGTTAAGTTCCTTGCCCAGGTCATGGAGATGGAGAGCCAGAACCGAACCCAGTTTTACCTGGTCTGAAAGTGCTTCTAGGGAGTGGGGGGTGCTTGGGGGGGGTTGTCATCAGTGGGAAGCGAGTCGGGCTGCGTGCAGGAAGGAGCCTGTGTACTCCCCTCACTGGTCAGAAAGTTAAATGGGGGAACAGAGGAAGCTGCAGTTGAGGCTTCACGCGGGGCTTCTATCTGTACCTCTCTCTGTTTTACTGAGAGCTCTTCATTCACAGCAGTCTTTTAGGTCC